>APFE030169046.1:37956-56467 GCA_000404065.3 Pinus taeda
TTTTTGAAAGCTTTTCCGGCGGATTTTTTCGGTCAAAATCCGGCAGCAATTCATTGGAATCCAAAGTTTGATAGCTAGTTTCTGCACAATCAATGGCTCCCAGGGGTTTTCCAGGGCGCTGAATCCAAATATGCAGTTAAAAAACCAATTTAACTGCTAAAAATCAAGATTTAACCTCATTTCTTCCGCCGGATTCCGTCACCGGAATCTCCAAAAAGTCGCATTATAGACAACTCCGATAAGCAGTAGTCTATAACGCGACTTTTTGAATAGTGATAGTGATAATTGTGTAGAGACCAAAAACACAAAATTAATGTCTTGCACTTCTTGCATATATCAATGTAATGCACCATATGTATTTATCATAACGCTGCTATGTAAAAGATACTCCAATTATCTGCTCTTTGACAGGTAGATTTTAATAAGCGCACTCCAACACCACTGATTAACATTCACATGAACCAACTTTGGCACTACAAAAGCAACACAACGTTGCATACTTCATCCAATTAATTTTGAGAGTTGTGGAATGGTCAACTAGTAACACCACTGATTAACATTCACATGAACCAACTTTGGCACTACAAAAGCAACACAACGTTGCATACTTCATCCAATTAATTTTGAGAGTTGTGGAATGGTCAACTAGTTGTCATTATGCCCCTGTCAGACTATCGTGACCCTGCTACAGCCTTTGAATGCTGTCGGACTAATGTAACATTCTTACACATTCTTCCTTATCGCTGCTTTTAGGAAACAACCTCCTCTGATGCCCGCAGATGGATGATTGGTCGCCACTGGATGGGATCGAGTGAATGTAAAATATGCAGATTATTATCGTCATTTGAATCTCAAAGATCATCCTTCAAAAGTTGAATTTGTTGAGAAAGATCTAGTCTGTTTCTTTCTAAATCCATTCCCAATGCCCGTGCTTTGGAATTTTGCATGGCTTTGGCAGTTTGTCTGTCGTGAGCCTCCTTTTCCAGAGTAGAGCATATACGCTCCTCATTTTTTGTTATAAAGAATTGAGCTTGTTTCATTTCGCGTGACAACTGGTCAGAATTTTTCTGCAAGTCATTGTTGTTCTCAAGGCCGAGGTCGAGTAATGCTAACCAATTCCTAGTAATCCATGCGGTCTCCTATAAAATCTTGCACTACCTCCTCGACTGACCTTGAACATCAAAGCTGATGGAAGAAAGAGGCTACGATTTCCCTTAGTCCTTCCACATTCACCTAAAGCTTTCATCATTACATCATCGCTTCCTTTCATAGTGAGACACTATGTGTTGGCCCTAACACTATAATTAAAGGCAAGCGCTCAAGACTAAGTTCAAAAAAAAAAATACACAGTGCGCTTATACAGAGCTTGAAAATGGATAAAACCATCCATTTCAGTGCACTTGTGAGGCATCAATCAGGCTTAGTATCCAACACAATGCCTATCATTTCTATTATCTTTATATGCACTTTTAGTGTGTAAGAGTGCACCTTAATGCACTATCAAGGAATAATTGCATCTTCCCTCAATGCACAAAAACTACACCGCATTCTTAACATTTAATACACTAGTTCTTCGCCATGGTTAATCACATGTTTTCAATGAGTTGATTTTAACGTTTTTTTTTCAACGCCTTTTGTGTATAATCCCTTGATGCACATTATATTATCATTGTATTCCAATGCATATAATGACCTGAATCTCATCACCTGCATATGGCAATAGAATAATGCTAAAATTATGACCTTTAACTTTGATATATCCCTCATCATACTTTCCATAAACTGTCTCTTCTGCGCCAAAAACTACATTAGTGTGTTGCATTTTTGTGTCGTCATCATACTTAGCCTTAATAACAATGTATCAACCACAACACAACTCATATTCTTTTTCTTCGTCTGACCAATCCATGTGAGTTGCATCTTGCAGGCTGTTGGTTTTGGCAGCTCCACCTATGATTACATTTATATAATCATGTTTGGTATTTATATCTTTCCGAGTTGTAAACTCAAGTCTCCATGTTTATCCCATATCACTTGCCATGTATCTCTAACTCCCTCTTTTTCTACTTCAATATATCATTTTTTTCTTCCACTAAATTGTCATTGCCAATAAGATTACACTGTTATTTTCAGGCATTGAAATCGGTTCTCTTACCTTAATTTGTTCTATGAATTTAGGTCCCAATGCATTCCACCTCCTTGGGACTCCACTGATTTATTGGAAGGCTAAAATTACTTCATAATTTTTTGTTTTGTTTTATTATTATTATTTTTTTTGTTTATCTGAACTTTTATTTAACATGGATATTGATATATGTAAATGTGAGGCAAATAAGCTACATCCACTGCGATAGCCCATGCATCTCCCAAGGTTTTTCTATTTGAAAGAATAAGAACATTTAGCTATCTTACATCCAGTGCGATAGCCCAGGAATCTCCAAAGGTTTTCCTATTTGAAATAATAAGATCATTTACCTATCTTACAGGTGAGATTTACAATTCGGTTAAGATCTTCCATGGCTGACAAACTTAGGGCTTTAATTTGATCTTCCATGGTCGAAAAACTCAGGGCTTTAATTTGAGTCCTTTTCTTCAGTATCATTCTAACCTTTTTGTTGAATATATTGTGAAAATAATGCTCAATGTTTTTGATTCTGAATTTATTGAAACAATTCTTTCAAAGGCATTTTAGGGGCTTCTCTCCCCTGAGATGCTGCTTCTTTACCACTAATTGAGTTCTTCTTTTTATTTCTTGACTAGCTCCCCCCGAGACTATGATAAATTCATTTTGCTATTGAGGTCTCATGCTGCTCTTTTTTTTCCTCTTTCATACCATGGTTGTCTGCCTTCTTTCATCTGCATTTTCTTCATTGTTTGGTCTGATTGGAGTTGCTTTAATATTTTCTTTAGGGATCTTTAAGATATAATGCAACTTGCAATCCATGGCTTTGTGACCAAGGTTATCACACACATAACATCTTGTGTGGCCAAAATATAGAGGAAATGATGTGCTCCTTCTTGAGTTCATGTTTTTGTTTGCATACAATTTGCATTCAAATGCTTTGTGTCAGAATTCATTACACAAATAATAGTAACCATAAAAATAATTTGTGTACTTGATGCATCATTGTTTCTACTTACTTTCTTTGATTGTTTGTTTGAGGATATCTTCTTGCTTGCTGTATGTTATGTTGATTAGCCTTGACTTGCTTTCTCTTGCATTCTGCTGCTACATGTCTAATTCTATGGCAAGAAAAACACTTGATAGCTTTTCCAGGCAAAATGAATCTCCTTTGAGATCTTCCGAATTTGTTGAACTCATCTTGAGGAGGAAATGACCTTTTTGAAAAATTCATTTTCTTTGACTCAATCTTTGGTTCTTCTTGTTGCTACTTGGTATTGTTTGTCTCTTTGTTATTTACTCTGCTTGTACCTTCCTCTAATTGTCTTTTCAGGGTTGCTTCATTATCCTGTATGGCTTCCTTTGAGCTACTGCTATCTTCTTCTGAGTCCTTAATGGATGATATGTCCTCTCCTAGATTCTTACGCAACTTGTTATTTTCATCTAACTCTCTTCTAGCTGAAATTATCTCAGACTCTAATCTTTCACACTGTACCTCTTTCTCCTTTAGCTAATTAATCATCAACTCCTCTATTCTCCTTGCCTCTGCTTACAATTTCTTCCTTGAATTTATGTTCTCTTTCATCACATATTTGCAATAGGTTTTTATAGTCTTTTCTCTCATTTTTCAATCTTTCTGTTTCAGCCAAGGCTATGCCAAGTTTGGTTTGTTCTTTAACTAACTTTCCTTCACAAGAATCAAGTGCATAAAAGGTCTCATTTAAATTAACATTTTCTTTTTGGCAAGCCTTTTTCTTCCCACTCTTTCTCTTTTCATTTTCTGCACTGTTGTTGCTAATATCTCCTTCATGCATGAGCTCCAATCTTTCCCAATTTTCTTTTACAGATTTTAGGTCCATTAATGTATCAAGATCCTTATTATGAAGATTGTTATATATAACACATTTTGCCTTAGCATTCCAATGTTTTTCTTGTACAGAGGGAGAGTCTTTACAATAACCTTCGCATACAAGCTTCCATACACCAGGTCCATAAGCTATCAGTTTGGTTTTAACCTTATCTCTCCATTCATGAAAGTTTGCTGCACTCAACATAGGTACACTTTTATAGTCCATGCCTCAACCATATCTACCTTCAAAACTTAACTAAACTGAGAGGGGGGAGGGGGAGGTTTGAATAAGTTTAATATACTCATGGAAATTAAATTTCTTTTGCTTAATACTCATTAATTGAAACATTACATGAGCATCTTAACAAATAATGAATAACATATTGAATATGTGAACAACAAGTAATAAGAAAACCAAACCATCACATGAACACATAATAACAAAACACATTGACACCAGAGATATGTGGAAACCCATAAAGGGAGAAAACCACGGTTTTATTATTGTTGTGATGAAAATGCAAGCTCCTACTCCTTATTACATCTGATTTTCTGTAGGCCCCAACCTAGAGGAGGCTGCTATCTCAATTTTTTTGCAAACTGCAACATGCAAGGATGCTCCAACTCCCATATGATTATGTAGGCTACAACCCACAGGAGGCTTCTACCTTAACTAGCTCCAACTGGATATTTATCAAGCTTCAACTTGAATGGAGACTACCATCCCCTTATGCAAACACGAAATAACAATGTGATGGTTTACTTGGTCATAAATTCTGCATGTCTTCCTCTTCATTTCATCCCGTTCTTCCCTTCAAATCTACATCACATCAGCTCCATATGTGCCAAGTAACTAATGCATAATTGTCCTATCAGTGCTCTCACATTCTCCCTTTCTGTAACTCCTCGTTCCTTCCAAAATCACATCTTTTATAGAGATATTTTTATGGTTGTTTGTATACCACATAGGAATATGAAGTGAATAGGCTTGAATCTTTTCCTTCCACTCATTAATTTCCAAACTCTTCATAATATTCAAGCAAAAATAGATAAAGATCCAATGTTAGTTTTAGCTACATGTAATGATTAAATGCATCAAACTAATGCTAAAATCAAATAACAATTTTTGCAACATCTTTGCCTTTGCCATGGAGTCTTGTCTTTGCATCACAACAATTCCGTTCAATCAACAATTTCACATCACAACAAATTCTTCAATATAGCAATCTCTACAACATTATCCAAGCATATCACAATTCCCTCTTTGTAACATTATCCAAGCATATCGCAATTCCCTTGCTTACTTCTCTTGTGCTACTCCTTTGCTTGCTATTCCTTGTGCAAGCAGATCCTTCACTTGCTGCTCCTTGTGCAAGCTAATCCTCCACTTGCTGCTCCTTGTGCTTGCTGCTCCTTTACTTGCTGATTTGCAAAAGAACACATATTTCTGTTCATAATCAACGTGTTTCTGACCCGACTTGTCTAAAACGAGTGCAATTCTTGAGTATTTTACTAATTGTAGGAATGCTTGATTTTTTAATTGGGTCACGACTAAAAATTTTGGTGTCATTTGCCGAAGAAAATATGGTGAACCCAATATGAACCAAGTAGCTTTTGTTGCATGCATTCGTTTACCAATCTTAGTGTTGCGATAGTCATTGATCGATTTCTGGAAAGTTTACTAATGAGCTGAGCTTCGAATTAAAAAAGGAGAATGATTGTAATATTTTTTTAATGTAAAGTCGATAAAGATCACACGATTTATTTTACTCAAAATATTTTAATTAAAATATCAAAATCATAAAGACCATAAAGTCAAGAAGTTTTATTTTTCAAAGGTCATAAAGATCAAAATATTTTGTTTTTAAAGGAGGTTTTAAAGAAATAATGTCAATGAATTGATTAAAATCTAGAAGTTCTTCGAGCAATATTGGACTCAAAATACATTATTTGAATTCCATAGTTGGTGTAGTTTTGACTCGCAAGGATAACTATGCAGAGTGGCTCATAAAAATAAAGAGCACACTCATTTTTAATGATTTATGGGACGAAGTTGGTGAAGGAGAAGTTGCAAAAAATGATGACGATGATGAATTTGAAGTGATGTTGAAGGAAGAAGCACTTGTCAAGCCTACGTCTGCTAGAGAGATTGTGAATTGGAATAACAAGAAAAAGTAAGATTTTTCCCTGGTCAATGCTTGAGGTAATTAGGCACATTGCCTCCATTAATGATTCGTATGCTACTCTTAAGAAGTTAAAAGATTTGTATAATTCTCATTTAGAATTAGAACTCATACAATTTTTTGTGAAGATTTTTAATCTTGAATTGAATGATGATGATCCCATGGCATTAGCCTAAAAAATCAAAGCTATTATGCATGACATAGATGCCACATGAGTAAAAATAGATTTTCCTCTCATAGCCTTCATAAAGGCCTTCTATCCTACATAGTCTCACTACCTTATATCTTTGCAAGCGAGTGGCCAGATGAAAAACATAGCATTTGACACCCTGGTTGGGAAGGTTGCAAAAAGAGAAAAAGCCTTTGGAAAGAATAAGCAAGCATGATAGTCCATTGAAGAAACTGTAAGCATTGCCTAGAAAGAAAAGACATATATTTCTAGAGGAGACAACAACAAAAGAGGACGTGGGAGAAATAACTTCAAATGAAGGGGGGGTAGACAAAATCAGAGAGAGTGACAAGATCTACATTGTGTCCATTATGGAAGAAAAGGACATGATGCTAAAAGACGAAAATTCCGCGAGAGAATAACAAAGAATAAGAAGAAAAATACAAAGCTCCAAAACAAGAAAAAGGTAATGCTAATGCACTAGAGTCTACTCATTATTTTGTTCTCACTGTAATATTGGGTTACATGAGGATTTGTTTAACGTTGCATCTTCTTCTTGGAGAGACACGTGGCTAATAAGCATTTGAGTAGTTTGATGAAAACATAGATGGCATGGTATACTTTGCTGATAGGTCTAGTCTCAATCCTTTAGGATTGGAATAATAAAGCTCAAGCTGACCAAACTTTTAGATTTTGTCCTACATGATGTTCTCTACCTTCCTCATTTGTAGAGGAACCTACTATCCCTTGTGCATGTACGCCAAAAATGTCATTCTATCCACATTTTTTATGGTAAATTTGAGATAAGAGCACATCCGACAACAAAATTGTGATGATTGGAGAGGAAGAAGACATGTTGCTGAAGCTAAAGGGGACATACACATCTTCTACACAACATTCAACCCATCTCCCTCAACATAACGAAGGTACATGTATTCAAGTCTTATATGGCATGCTAGATTTGGACATATTAATTATGATAATCTACGTTTGATGAAAAATAATGGTGGTTTTGGTCTTCCAACTACTCCTAGAAACTTAAAGCAATGTTCTGCTTGCATTCTCGAAAAACATAGCAAACAACCATTCCATGACTCCAATTCTAGAGCACGTAGAAAACTTGTATTGATTCATTCAGATTTATGTGGTCATATGCCTATACCTTCTGCAAATGGAAATAAATATATCATGACATTTAATGATGACTACACAAAAATGTGTTGGGTGTCTTTGTTAAAAGATAAGTCTAAGGCATTTGAAACACTTTAAAACTTTCATTTATGGATTGAAAATGAGGCACAATCTAAGATTGGTGTATTTTGTACTGATAATGGCAAATAGTATACTAGTAATGATTTTGAATCTTATCTTCCACAACATGGGATCCAACATCAAACAATAATTCCATATAATCCTCAACAAAATGTGTAGCTTCGAGGATGAATAGAACATTGTTGAATATGGTTCATTCCATGATGTTCTTTAAGAATGTATTACTGATGATTTGGAATAAAGTTGTTTTATGTGTAATCTATGTAAAGAACAAATGTCCATCACATGCTATTCAAAACAAAACTGCTTACAAAATGTGGTATTGCCACACTCCATCCATCAGGCATCTCAAGGTTTTTGGTTCCACCTGTTATGCCTTGATTCCAAAAAAACATAGAAAGAAACTTGATGCTAGGAGTCATAAATGCATTTTCTTTGGGTACTCAGATACCACCAAGGGCTATCATCTTTACGATGAGGCAAATAAGAAATTCATACTTCTTAGAGATGGCATATTCCTTGAGTCCGCCAAGAGTGATGACTCTATTGAGAGACAACTTGATCGTCTAGAAAGGATTTTTCCGATGAATAATTATCATAAATTTGATAATGAGATTCTAAATGTTGAAGTGGGGATCCCAATTCCGGGTCAATCTTTGAAATATCCCTTTGTAGAACCAAAACCAGCCATTCCTCATGAAGAATTTACAAAAACCTCATCAAATTTGAATGATGTTATAAACATAGTTGAGAAGTTGAACATTGATGATACTACACCCTCAGAGGAGCCATCTAGTCCTTCTCCAAAACAACCAAAGTGGTTGATCCATACGCTTGAAAGTGTCCATCCTGATGAGATCGAAAAGATTGGACCAAGAGTTCTACTAGAGATGATAATGGAGGTGCAAATTCACATGATGAAGATGACATAAATACTATATAATTGTGAACTGAATTTGTCTACTAACTTTGAACCTACTTACTTCAAAGAAGCTGCTTCTTGTGATGAATGGAAAAAATCCACATAGAAGGAATGTGATGTTCTCACAAAAAATGGGACTTGGAAGTTGGTGGATCCTCTATATAGAACCAAACCAATTGGCTGCAAATGGGTCTTCAAAAACAAGTATAAATTAGACGACTCACTTGACAAACACAAAGCAAGGCTTGTGGCAAAAGGATTTGCATGAAAGGAAGGTGCTGACTATGATGAAACCTTTGCTCCCACACATAAATGGGTGACCATTTGGACCATATTCTTTTTGGTAGCACAGAAAGGATGGAAAATCCGTCAGATGGATGTGAAGATAACTTTCTTGAATGGAGATTTGAAAGAAAATGTTTTTATATCTTAGCTTGAAGGTTTTATTGTAAAAGGAAAAAAAATGGCTATGTAAGCTCATCAAATCATTATATGGTTTAAAATAGGCACCATGGACATGCTATGAAAAGTTAACTGGGCATCTTTCGAAGCTAAATTTCAAACATTTCAATCTTGATGATGCAACTTTGTTTTTCAAAAATGTTGGAAAAATAATTGTTTATCTTGTAGTGTATGTAGACAATATGTTAATAATAGAAAGTAGTGAAACTTATATTGCATCTGCGAAGAAATATTTGAAGAAAGGTTTTCAAATGACATATTTGGGACATATTCGCTATTACTTTGGCATTTAAGCCAATCAAAATCCAAAATACGTATTAATTTCCCAAAAGAAGTACGTTGGAGGACTATTGGATGAATTTGGCATGATAGATTATAGCCCTCTCTCCACTCCAATGAACAAAATTTGAAGCTTACATCAAAAGAAGGGAGTGCACTAGCCAAGAACAAACAACTTGTAGGGATTCTCAATTACCTCACTACGAATAGACCAAATATCTCATATGTTGTGAGTATCCTTTCCAGATTTATGCAAAAACCATGTGTGGGACATTGGTTTGCTGCAAAAGGAGTTTTAAGATACTTAAAGGGAACTCAAGATTATGGAATTAAGTACACTAAAGTGGATGACTTAAGTCGTATTGCACATTCTAATTCAGACTTTGATGGAGACAAGGAAAATTGAGTATCAAATTCAGGATGTCTCATAAGTCTAGTGTCAACATATGTCTCCTGGAGATCACACAAACAATCATTTCTGACAGATTCGACAATAGAGGCAGAATATGTGGTGAACATAGAAGCAAAAATGAAATTGTGTGGCTCAGGAAAATACTTGAAGACTTGCAGGAGAAACAAGTGAACTCAACTCCTTTACTTATCGATAATACTTCTACAATTAAGTTGGCTAAGAACCCCAAATTTCATGATCGAACCAAGCACATCAACACAAAGTATCATTTGATTCGATACCATGTAGAGGAAAAGACTATTCATTTAATATAGAAAAGTTACCTAATGGATTCCATGTATATGGAATGCCCATTGGGAAAGTGTGCAAGAATGATTTTCTTGTTATTAACTACTTCTATTAATGTACTTATGCTTATGCTTATGACATTTGTTGTATGAACGGATGAAAATAATAGCGGCTGAAAGTTGGCTCTAAAAATAATAGCACATGAATAACATGGAATGTGTGCATGTATGTCACATGCTTTTCAAAATGAATATGCACATGTTTGGGAGCATGGATGAAGACATGCTTGAATTGGATACATAATGAAAATGCCTTTATGAAATATCTGAATTTATAATTGTGATTAATATGTAAGGCTGGGATTATTTCATCAATTAATGACTATTGCAACAACATATATGCTACAAGCTAGCTAGACCCCTTCAAAAGGCTTTAGCTGAAAGTGTTGGTAATGGTAACCAAATAGGTGAAGCAAGAAGTAATCCAAGGTAAAAAGGTAAAGGAAAGGAACTAGGTATGAGTTCCTTACTCTATTCCTTTCAATTAAAATTGATATCTTTTGTTTCAAAATTAATGCATGTATTACATGGATGACCAAGAAGGGGTAAGGTTAAGGCAAGAAACCTTCAGTGTGAAAGTTTGCAATAACTTGTGTGATGCATGTTAAATGAAATAGGGAATTAATTACTCAATAATTTAAAGATATGTAGCTCTTATTTTTGGCTCTTTGGGTTGTTGGAATAAATGTTTGATTGCATTATGAAATGTTTAGAATGAATTTGGTGCACACATATGATGTTATAATAGTTTCATTTCAATCTATTTGAAAATTTATGGATTGAGAGAATTGTTATATGTGCAATAGATATGAGATCACTTTAGGATGTTGTGATTTTTTGCAATAAAGAGATTGTATACATAAATAATGGAAATTGTTTGGCTAATTGGAAGATAATATTGAAAGTAAAATGATGGAACTGGGTGTGAAATAGATGCCACCATGACAAAATATCATCATATGTAAGGGAGCCCAAAAAAATGATTAAAAGTATCATTCTTATGAGATTTGGCTTTTGAATGAAGCAAAGTTGGGCAATTAAAACTTCATGTTTGAAATTTTTGAGTATATCTTATAGAAATTAAACACTGTGACACAGGTGAAACAATGGAACATGGAGCTCAGGAAGAATACTGCTATGGGGACATGGTAGCCCTATGACACTTTGTTTACCTCACGGGAGATAGTCATAACTAGTACCTTGATTATAAGACTCCATGAGAAATGCAATGGAGCACACCAGACCATCACTTGGCCATAAGATTCCTTGCACATTACATTAGAGAATGCTAGACTGATACATGGTTGTAAGACTCTAATGGATACCCTATGCAAGAAAACCCCCAGACAAGTAGATTGCTCATAGTGGCGGTTTCCTAAGATTGGATGGGTAAGTAGCTGATGGGGGCCCATGTATGAAAGCACTTGGATAGGTAGAATACTTGGGATGGGGTTTTTCTGGGCCCAAAAGGGTGAGTAGTTAATGGGCACCCATGTAGGAAAAACTTTGGACATGAAGACTGCCTGTAATGGGGGTTGTCTAGGCCCAAAAAGTGAGCATATAATGGAAGAAAAAATATGCCCGACACTCATTGGGATGTGAGCACGAGGAGGCTTGTTCGGTAAAGGCAAAGCTTGTTTGGTAAAGATAAATATTGTTCAGTAAAGACAAAACTTGTTTGGTAAATGAAAAGGTTGTTCGGTAAAGACAAAGCTTGCTCAATAAAGACAGAGTTGGAATCAACACATATGAATACAAAGGAAGCAAAAAGTAACCATAAATATAAGTATTAGTTTAGATAATTTGTTGTTGAAATTGTGGGTTAATTTAAATTTAAAATTATCATGATTAATCTCATAAGGATTGTATGCCTATGATATAGTTGAGTTTCTTAACTATCTAGCATAGATATATGATGATCATCACAAGTAATATTAGAGCAGTATGAGTGTGGTAATATCCGAGTGGTGTAAAAGAAGTGCAGCGGAGTTAAAAACCTTAGGGACTAGGCAATTATGGTGACACTGGAACCCTGTGATTTGCATTTATCACCATGAGGTATGTTGTGACAAATGTGTTGTGTTGTTAGAGAAAGCTAGAGGGATTCCTTGGCTGTGAGACTCTATCAAGACTCTTCTTGTGCGAGGAAGCCTTGCCAAGGAATGAATTTCCCAAGGGATTGAGGAGGCAGAGAAGGGGATACCTGAACTTAGAAGGTGTGTGATTGCAAGGAAGAGGAAACCAGAGTAAATTGGTTTTCAAGGAATCATGTCCATACTAATTAGGGTATAAAATGCATTGGTCGTGTCTTAGGAAGAAATGAGTTGAATCTGTCCCTTGTGGAAGCCTTGAGGATAATGAATGACATGACTAGACATGACAATTCAGAACATGGAAGATGTCACTGATGTAAGAGTTGTAATTATAAAGCTCAGATTTTATTTCTATTCTCTATTTATAGAACATCAAGGATGATATTCCTTAAGGGGGTGGGGTTTGTAACATCCATCCCATTATCGCTGCTGTTGTAATTTTAAAATTGTGACTATGTAACGCTAGCATGGAGGCCATGACTGACTGAAACATTTGATTGTAAACATAAAACAAATTAAATGTGAATTTTAATTAGTTGGCCTAAATGAAGGGACACATGAATCCAATGTTTTGATGGGGTTTCGTGTTGCATTATTGTAGGTTTCTTGTGCATTCTTGTTGATTTTTGGTGATGTGCCTATTGCGTAGACCCATACTGTCAACATTTAACCTCTTTAACATCTTCCTGACCAACCGCCAACTTGCACTAACAAGTGTTGAAGGTTGTGGAGTGGGAAACATGAGGTAGGATGGCACCATCCTTATTCCTCCTCATGGATCAAAATAAAGGGAGAAAAATCCCAAGAAGGCAAAGTGGAGTGGTGGGGATGAAACCCTCACTCAAAGAGGGATGAGGTGGTGTAATAAACCAAAACACCACCTAACAGATGAAAGGATGTGATTAGATGAAAGGAAACATACAATATGCAAAAATAGATAACACGAAATGTAGGAGAAGAAAATAACACGGGAATCAATACATTGGAAAAGGGGAAGGAATTATGTGTCGAAGGATGGACATATACACTCTCTCGGGTAGTCTATAGCAGAAGAGAGTAGTCGAAAAGGAGTGGAGGAATGTGATAGTAAACAAAAGTTGGCCAAAGAAAGAGTAAGGATCTCTTGGAGCCAAATAGAAAGATTGAATTGGATTGGATGTTGGGTTGAATTCCTCTGATTAAGCTCATAAGAGTGAGGAAATCATTATGGCACTTACTATTAGAGGGAAACAGATAAGTCATTTGGGCAATGGAATCCACCTCTTGAGCATGTGACCCTATACTTGGTGTGATTCCCTTGAATAAGAATCCCCTCAGACTTTAGATTCGACTTAGGGGTGGTCAATTCCAGGAAATATTGCAGTGTAGTTGGCCTATTGTTGGGTGGAGAGTTGAAGTACCTCCTTTAGTTACCAGCCAACTAAATGCACTCATATAAGTATACTTGTTTGTGCATGTTATACTACAAGCTATGATATGCCTTATTGTGCTTATGATAATTATTAATCCTGTAGGTTCATGAGTGAATTCTTCAGACTCACTGTTATGCTAACAATTAACTGACTGCCTTATATGTTTATGAAGATAGAGTGTATGCTTGAACTAGGTAGTTAACTACTAGATGCATGATAACGTGATATCTTAAATGTTTATAGTTGATTTCTTAAATTTCACTATCAAACTAAACGTTGAAAAACTACCTTACAAGTTTATAATGTGCTGAATGCTTGAATCACGAAGTTTTCTTCCACACTCGTGAATCACAATTATCTTATTTATTTATTATGGAAATGAAGTGCTCAAATGTGTTGGTTAATGCTAGGTTCATGATGGAAGTGACAAACCATGTTTCCATACTTTCCTTTCTTTACATGACAATATTTATTTACAAACAATGGCTCTACTTGATTATTATTCTATATTTAATATGCTCGTAGGTCTCCCGATTGGGGGGGAGGAATCCCATAATTCTCATATCAAATCAAGACTATGGATCGACGTTCAATCATATAACAATAATATTAGCACTTTCCTAATTCTCTAAGCCACCACTAAGGTTAATATGTTCACTTGTCACAAATCACCAACACCTGGTGCTAAGTCGGGGGGTCCAAAGGACTAACCCTGTAATCTTCAGTAAAAATATAAAGGGGCCAACTTGTTAGAGGGCGTTCTCATTGTTCTAAACCAACAAAGAGAATTAGTAGATGGTGGGGTGGTGGTATATGGAAATGTAGTTGTCACGAAAAGATCTATCTTTCGGGCCTATTATCTGACAAGACCACCCATTTCAAAAACTTTATAATTTGTTAACCTAGCTAGCAGGCATGCTGATATTGAGTAAGCATTGGTGGAACCATTCCCTACTGGAACTAGGTTGTAATTACCTTCACTTTTCAACCATCGATCATATTTGGTATGAGTAATGGATAGGTAGAGGTTGATACAATGAAAATGACAACTAAGAGTGGGGTTTAGGTGGATCTTGGAGCGCCAGAATTCTGCCTACCGCTTGCTGCTCATTGCTCCTCACTTTCATTAGCATTGAACAACACGGGTGGAAATAAGACTAAGAAAAATGACATGGACACGACCTGGAGGAAACCCTTATGTCTACTTGCTAGCATGAAATGAGTTTATGGACCCTGTTGAGATCCAAATTTTCACCAAAATTTATATAACTAGAAACACTTGCAAAGAATTGTGGGGAAGAGCCTAACTAAGTACACGTGGTAGCATCCATGTGGGGCCTTGACATTTCATGCTTCTTGTCAATGAGAACTTCTTGTACTTTCAACATACAATGGGTGGTGACAAGATTTCCCTGATCTAGCCGTGGTTCCGTTGCAAAACTCTGAAAACCGCTTATTGTCTATTATCAAGCACTTGGGGACATGACTTGTTGATGGGCTATGATAAGATGGGCTCAACGTAGCCATGGTTCCAATTTAGAACATTGTCCACTACCCAACACTCACCTCTGGGAGGCATTAGTGCTTCCTTATGGAGACATGCGACCGAAAAGGAGTGGAAGGGTTGTGTCGATCCAACTTGACATGGTTTAGAGGACCCACTAGGATTGGAACTTGGGCCAAAATGTGTATAACAGGGAATGCCCAAAAAAGCACAAGAAGGAGGACCTTGTGGATCCGTGCTTGAGACAACATTATAGTGGCCATGTGGATGCCATGTAGGAACTTAAGATGACATGGATCAATACAACAATCATGTAGAAGTTCCACGTGGATGCCATGTGCAGTATCATAATAACATGGAGTTGTGTTAAGTTGATGTGGTAGTTCAGTAAGGGTCACATGTGGGTGAAATATCTCAACAAGCTGATCATGATTGTGGCATCAATTTTGAGATTTGAATACTTCAAGGTATGGATATGATGGTGGTATCATAATTTAATTAAAAAAAAATTAAAGAAGGAGGATTTCAGTAACCCCATCTTCATAAAAAACCTTGGACGTCGGGTTAGATAAATAAGTAACACGTCTTGCAGCTTAGGATAGTACAAGGGGGTGGGAGGGAGTGTTTTAAATCCCCTAACTTGTTCCACAAAGCCTTTGCTATAGCTTCCCATGAAACATTCAGTAATACTGAATCTAAGAGACAATCATATTTTTCTCTTTGCCTTTTGATCCAACTTGGTCCAGTCTTTTGTTGACATCCCCATTGGTGCAAAACCTAGATCCACAATGATCCACTCATCTTTTTCCACCAACGAATCTTCCATTTTGAGCTTACATAACTCAAAACTCTTCCCATTGAATTTCTTGATCTCTATCTTTGAACTACTTGCCATTTTCTTTCCCCATAAGAATCACTTTCACAAATCGCCCACTGTAATAGGGTCTACTAGAGGCCAAATCCAAACCCCTTAGCCATAAAGGCATCCATTTGAAGCCAAAATTTCTCCGATATCAAATGTAGCTTTTAACATTGTACAAAATTTCTGCAAACAAATTCTTATTATTAAAAATATGCAACGACACACACATAAACACAAAGATTTTATCCTGGAAACATAAAACCAAGAAAAGAACCAATATTTTCAATATATATATTATTGTGTATAGTTTTACAATACAACATATATATCTCACGACATCCATGAATTTCCAATCCATTTACCCAGGATTATAATACAACCGTAGTTCCTTAACCGAAACTACAAAACCATGGCAAATATCACCATGCATCACAAAACCACTTCTAGAAAAATTGTGTGTTGAAACTGCCAAGAATAGATGTAGAAAACCAAATATTTTTTGTTTTTGTTTGTTTGTTTTTGTTTTTGTTTTTGTTTTTTTTTTCCAGGGGCACTACAACCATCCTTGTAACCCCCCACTGTGCAACACACATTTTACAATGGTTGGGGATAATCATGCAAATAATATAACACTACTTAACATTATGGAGATTTGCAGCTTTTGGGGGTATTTTCTACACTGGTAGTGCACTTATTAAGGGTAATATACGTGCTTCCTCTATTAGGTAAAAAAATAACTTTTTTCCATCAACTTTTGAATGGCTAGTGGAGGTGGAAAATGAGGTGAAATGGAGGATAAAGATGCTAACAATGGTTATTTTAGCAAGACTTGTCAAAATTTAACAAGCGAGAACTTTTAAACAATTACGACATGATTGTATCATTATTATGAGATATCTCAATGAGCATGGGTATGACCATCTTGTCCCTATTGAGATATTGTACACATATCAACTTTTTGACTCATTGCTGATAGGTGATTCTTCATTTCCCTTCAACAGGTTTGTCCTCCTTCCTTGGACACTCCACCCCCTACTTGGCCTTCTCTATACTTTGGGTAAAGCAAATTTATTATATTTGAGTCATATGATTTTCTCCTAACCTCACACATTAGGGTTCAATTTGTTATCACATAAAAAATGCTCACTTTTGACATTTCTAATAATATTATAGAAATACGTCAATATTGGCATGCATAACCTCCATTTTTAACCCCTTTCCACCATCACATGACCTCAAACTCACCAAAAATGGCCTATTCAAACCCTAAAGTTGACCAAATAGGATAGTGAAAATAATACCACTCAAAAGTGCACTTGGATGACACAGATAATACCCCCAAAATATGCACTTCTCTATAAAAAGCCATTTTTCATTATTTTCAACCCTCATCAATGTGTTTAAATTGGCATTATTGGAGGTTAGTTGTATGTGGACCATCCTAATTGATAATTACTATTGTTAATATTTATTTGGTCACCTTTAGCCACTATTTGGAAGACCACATCAAGGGATTTTAACCACTATTTTCATTTAATAAAACATTTGAGTTCACTCCATTCATCCATTGTCACAAGTAGGGTTATGCTTACAAAATATCATATGAATATTGAGGAACACTTCCTCTTAATAACATATTTCTTGCTTAGGCACTTCACTTATCAACCAAGGAGAGAGTCACAACCACATTAAGGAAGCCAAGGACCCCTCCCAAAGAGGGTCTTTGGATCCCATCAACTTCAACAAACTTGTCCACTAGGTGTATTCTTTGATGTTCTCATTGGTGGTATTTTTTTTTTACATTCTTTTAACTTTTTGTTATGTTAATGCAATGGTTTACTTTTTTTTTTCTTTATTGAATGAATAAGTTAGGGTTTGAAGATTATAAAGTAGAATTTTGGATTTGTTTCTAACTCTAACCACAATTTTTTTGCAAGATTAATATTAAACTATTAATTTATTGAGATTTGTCTACTCTTATAATATGTACCAATGGTTGGGGCATAATGTGCAAGAACACCTTCTTGCACCACTCTTATGCCTTTAAGCTAGTTATTGAGTCAAAGTGAAAGTGCCCTCAAATGCCTTAAATCTATTATTCTTACCTTTTAGAAGATTAGGTTATATATATGAAGGTCATATTGGTTTTATTGTAGGGGCATGATGGTGCATGGTGTTCCCTCTACAATTTATTTAAAACAAAGAAAAATATATTGAGTTATAGGATAGGGGTGACTAGGAAGCCAAACAATAATGGATTCAATACCTTTCAAATATAGGATGACCCTTGAACATAGGCACCATAATATAGTTTTATTTTGAAAAATAACTCAAAGAAAATGAATAAATATGAGCTTAGTTGGAGACTTGAACTACTTTTTCAATAGTTATTCATTTATTTTTATGAGTTATTTTCCAAGAAAAACTAGATTATGGTATCATTGGTCTAGAAGATCATTCCTATTGAATCCCCTTGTTTTTTGGATTCATGGTCACTCCCATATTGCATCTCAACAAATTTTATTTTAAATAACTTGTGGAGCAACATTGTGCATCGTCTTGCCCATGTGATATAACAAATATGTGATACATAGATAAAAGTTGTTTTCATGTTACTTGGACC
>APFE030169050.1:22810-46342 GCA_000404065.3 Pinus taeda
CAACAATTGGAAAGAGTAAAAGGGCTTTTTGACATATTGGAAAGCAAAATTATGAAGCATACCCTTCACAACTATAAAGATGGAAGTGTTGTTTATCCTAACCTTCCACAACCTACAAGGGTTACACCACAACAATTGGAAGAAAAAAGAGAAGGGCTTTGTTACAATTGTGATAGAAAATGCACTAAAGGTCATAAGTGTGCTGAGAAGAATTTATTTTACATAGAATATGAAGAGGAGGAGGAGAAGGATCAAGAATCATCAAAAGAAGAGGATGTATGCCAGGACCCCACCCCAGAGAAAGAAGAAATGAATCAGACCATATCTTGTAAAGCATTGGCAAGAATTACCACTCCTCAAACTCTCAAGATAGAAGGAAATATCAAGAAGAAAAAGGTCCAAGAAGTGAAAGATCACATCGAGAAAGAAGAAATGAATCCAACCACATCTTGTAATTCATTGGTTGAAATTACCACTCCTCAAACTATCAAGATAGAAGGACATATTAAGAAGCAAAATGTTCAAGAAGTGAAAGATCACATCGAGGATCAAGAAATGAATCTGACCACATCTTGTAAAGGATTGGAAGAAATTACCACTCCTCAAACTCTAGAGATAGAAGGACATATCAAGAAGAAAAAGGTTCAAGCAGTGAAAGATCACATCGAGTATCAACAACAAGTTCTCCAACTTTTAAAGGCTAATGCCACCTTGGTGAAAAATCAAATGAAACAACAGGTAGATCAACATCATAGTGAAAAAAGTTTTGATGTAGGTGATTGGGTATTTTTACTGCTATGTCCCAAGCAAGCTATTTATGAGAAGGAAATGCTGGGAATACTACATGCACTTAAAAAATGGCGACCTTACCGAATGGGAAGACTCTTCAAGGATGAGGATGTGGAAGCACTGTTTCGCGCTATTTCTATTATCCAACTAGATTGGATAAAAGAAGCAAGGGATGAATCGAAGAAGGATGAAGAAGTATGGCCATTATTCAAAAGTTGCAAAATATCCCAATTCAAATAATATTGCGAGAAATTGAAGGGGAAGGAAAAATCATATTGGAACCTGGAGCAGTCACAGAAACAAGAACTCGACAACTATGAAATCAATCAATTTCAGAGTATCTCATCAAGTGGAAGAACATACCCGCTGAAGATTCCACATCGGAGGACAAGAAGTTTATACAGAAGTATCAAGAACTACTCAAGCATTGAGGACAACACTTTTTGAAGGAGAGGGGCATGTTCGGCCCCTATACTACTAGTGTAACCCCTTATTATTATTAGTACAACCCCCTTATTATATTGATGTACCCATGTAGTGCCCATATTGTTACTATTGTGCCCCATAGAAGCCCACTATTGTTATTATTGTGCCCTTACATTATTATTGTTATGTGGGCTCTGATTATGTTATGAGCCCTTAGACTCCTATATATAGAAAGGAGGTCTTTTCATTTGTATCATCCAAGAATTGTTCATTTATGTAATGTAAAGGAGGTTACCCCCTCAAAGAGGCCGAATTCTAAGGCGTTGATCTATCTTTTCTATCTTTTCTTGAGCTGGTTTCATAACTCAGTCCCTTTTGTAGTGCCCTTCCTTTCCACATTTCTAGGACACCACCTTTATAGGTTTTCCTAGAGATTTAGATCTCCCTTTAGATTTAGGTCTCCCACTCGGTGACTTATTTTTGTTTCTGTTCTGGGTCCACCCTCGTACAAACAAGGCATCACCATTTTGGCTCTCCATATTTTTCCGTCTCATCTCCTCTGTCAGCAAGGATGAGACTATTTCATAAAAATGCAAGGCAGTTGCATAGCTACCTATTGCAATAACCAGACTATCCCATGAATCTGGTAGAGAACACAACAAACTAATGCACTTATCTTCATATGGAATTTTAATATCAATAGATGCTAACTTACTTACCACAGTATTAAATGCATTCTTATGCTTTGTCACCGAGTCTCCATCTTTCATCCTCAGGTCATACAACTTTTTCTGCAGGAACAATTTATTCACCAAAGACTTAGATTGGTACAAAGTCCCTAACTTGTCCCACAAAGCCTTTGATGTAGCTTCCCCTGATACATTCAACAGTATTGAATCTGAGACACATAATCGTATTGTGCTCTTTTCCTTCCGATCCAACTTCTTCCATTCTTCGTCAGACACTCCCATTGGTTTAATACTCAGATCTAGCATGATCCACTGGTATTTATTCACCAACAGATCCTCCATCTTAAATTTCCACAAATCAAAACTCTCACCATTAAATTTCTCGATCTCTATCTTTCCACTACTCACCATCTTCTTTCACCACTAGAATTGATCTCGCAGATCTCCCACTGAACAGGGTCTACTACAGGCCCAAGCAAAACCCCTTAGCAACAAACGTGTCCCCTTGAAGCCAAAAAATCTCTGATACCAAATGTATTTTTTAACCCCGTATAGAAATTACCTGCATACGAATTCTAAAACACAGAAAAATAAACAATGCAAGGGAATAAAACATAAAACACATATACTCAAAGATTTTCCCATTGGATCCCAAAACCGCGACTACCAGCTTGATTTTTCATTATGTTCCTTTCAATGTTATAATACATATTTATACATGCTGAAGCATCCAATACCATGGACCAAAAACCATCACATCCAATACCATGGATCAAAAACCATCGCATCCAAAAAACATATCCGAAAATCATGCACAAACCATAGGTTAGTCCGCCCAACCTAACATAGTGTCCAAAACCAAAATTTTCCCAAACCCCCTATTAACTACGTGGAAGGAATATAACACAACCCAACAGGTCAGCTAGAAAGTGACCGTTAAAGTCGTTGTTCTTTATTTTACAATGAGATCATGGCTAAATGGAGTGGGGGCTCGACATTTAAGATGAAATTTATGGGTAAGATCCTTGAAAATCTGCTACTAGTCTAGCATTAATGAACCGAATTTGGGGGAAACAATTAGATTTGAATTCATAATGGTTTTAAATTACATATGGCTGCCAAACAAAAAACACTTGTCCTTTTGAGCATTGAGTTGGTGAGCTCTTAGACGTGCAAGAACCATGCATTTTTCAAAGAGTTTCTTGACTACCCAGCATCTGATTGATTTCCAGAGTCCGACCACAATTTCATCTGTGACATTATCCCAATATTAGAAGCTATGGACGTTGAAGCAATGACAACTGAGGGGATTGTTCCAGAAGTTGTTATGGAGGCAGAGGGAGTTACTCGGAGGTTACAGAGGTACTAGCTAAAGTCCCCAAGTCATTAAAGCTGCCTAGACTGAAGCCTAACTCGAGCAAGGAGAGTGCGAAGGATAATAAGGGAACGCATGTTGCGACACTCGTGCATGCGTTAGCTAGAAGAAATACATAGAAGGGCAAGCCGACCACATAGGAAAATGGAAAAACTATTAAGTTGGAACTAGAGGAGGAAGATATTGAGGACATCCTAATGGATGATGAGGATTTGGGAGTGGAAGTGGAGGACGTTGATGTTGAGGGTTCTAACACTATTACCAAGTTCCCCGAATACATCCCTCCACGCAAGGGAAAGACCAAGATACCAAAGGACATTGATGAAAGCAAGGTCACCTTACACATAAATCTAGTATCGGATGAAATTTCCTTTAAAGGATCATGCTTGGGGCAGGTTCCATTGTTGAACTTGGAAGACTGGGACTTAGTTGACAATGAGAAGTTCCCTTACTTGGTCATAGAGCATCTAATGTACCATGTTGTTCATACAACCACTGAGGTGACTGTGTTGAAACTACGAAAGTGGCTCAGGGGTGTAGACAAGGAAGGAATTCTCAACTTGCTATGAGTACCACACTACAATCACACATCCACTAAAGTATTGGTAATCAAGAAGCTACTATTCTTGGTGCATGATGGGTGTTTGTGGCTAGAGGAGCTGATACCCATCACCGATAGGTTGATCCATAGGACCACATGACTGCCCTATACAAGGGAAATCCAGCCATGATGTTTGGCGGAAAAGGTGGCGAGCATGCCCTCATGGAGGCAATAAAGGAGAAATTCAATCTCATAAAGAATCCGCGATGTTATGCCATGTCAAGTATCTGTGATCCTGCAGCCAAGGTGGCTATGCAGATTTTGGTAGGAAAAATTATGCAGAAGTGTTGTGGAGATGAATTGGAGGCACCTGTTGTCACTCTAGTGGCCCAATGTGCAGAAGGAGTTTATTTTAATTAGGCACACTATCATTTCAGTGAGTTCCTCACAAACTTCTAACAAGAGCTCAACAAGACCTTCAACTATGCATGGCTCTTACTATCCATTGTGTTGGTAGCCTGGGACTTGCATAAAGGTAGTCAATTCCGCTTAGTCACGCAAGACTTGCCAAAAGTAGTAAAGTGTGCTTCACTCTAGGTAACCAAGGATGCTCAGTGCATCAAGGATAGCAAGCTATTCTAGATCTTGATGGAAATGAATATATGTGTAACAACCCTGAATTAACAATATGTAATTAATTAGATTAATCAAGCGATTTAAAATCAATACACAATTTATCAACTAGTTAACATTAAATTTCAAAAGAAAGGTGAGGAGAGACAACTTACCTGTGGAATGCTAGTTGAATTCTAGTTGAATTCTACTAACTCCAGCAAAGTCTTGGGGATGAATCTCCACCCAACCATAGGCTCAATTGCACAACATCTTGCTACAACTGGCCACCCCCAAGCCCTCAATCAACATACTACTACCAGGGAAAATCGAATTAATTGAACATTAAAATGAAGTAAAAAATTTAATTAAAATATAATATAATTATATTATCAACATAATATTCTTATATTAAAAAGTATATCAATTAAATTCAAATTCAAAATCAAATTCACGTTACCATGGAAGACTGAACAAAAATGGAGGAAAATGCTTTTCATAGTATAAGGTGTATGGGAGGTGTCAATGAATGGAGGAGGGAATTAATGAGGTAAGGTGGAGTAGTAAGGAGGAGAGGGAGTTCAACGTGATGTTGGCAGGATGACGGGAGTCATAAGGAACTCAATGAGAACCTTATAATTAAAATAAATGGCCAATCACATATAAACTAAAATTGAAGATCGGTGATTTTGAAATATCAGAATTTTTTAAAACAGTGCAATATAAAATTTTTGATACGCCAATATTTCGATATTGGAACATCAAAGATTTTCAAAATCGAAGATTTTAATGGTTTTCAAAATAAGAGGTTTCAAAATAGGAAGTGTTATTTCAAAGAGGAGGAGGTGTGGTGAAGTGGGGTCCACCTACGATAAAAAATTCCACAAAATGAACTACAACCACTTTGCTATTTTAAGATTTTGGGTTTGGTATTTTACTTTAAAATTAGAAACTAGAAGAACTTATTGAGAACCCGAAAACACATTATTTTAATTGTTCTACAATTTGACTCAGTAATTTTGTAGGACTGCTAGTGAAAAATGAAGAAATTAGTAAAAATTTAGTAGGGATTTATAGTTACGATGAATTACTAAATAAATTACAAAAATAAAAATAATATACAATCTATACAATTTTTAACTTAGGTGGTAAAAATTATTGAACTTCAGATGAGCACCATTTGCAAACCATGTAACCAAATGAGATGAAACAAGTACTAGTTGGAAGCTAGAAAAAAATCAGACTCAATAAAGTGATCAAAATAGAAATCCAATGAAAATGAAAAAATGAAAAAATTGTAGGACACTAAACCAAAAAAATAAAATAAAAAGGTGATTTAGCCAAAAATCAGTGGAAAGGATCCCCATTATTTGAAGTAAATAATTAAAAAATTAGGGTGTTGGGTTTTCCCTACAACAAGCCTAAGGCTTGAGACTACACAATGCATAATTCATCCTAATAGAAGACTAGGAGAGACTATGCATTATGTAGTCTCAGTGGTCAAGGGTAGCATACTAAGCTCGTGCATAGCTGTTCCAGGTTGTACTCCACATCGCATAGCCTCAGAGTCCAAGCTCACATCTTAAGCCCTCGGATTGCACAGTGCCCAGCTAGGCAAGGTTAAAAATGGCCAAGGAAAGTGAAAATCTACTTGGTTAAGGTGTTGGAAAGAATCATATCGAAGTGATGATTTGAGCTTGAGTGCAGATCTGACTAAGTATAGATGAATCAATGTGAACCAAGTGTAGAAACTCAATGAATGGAAGGAAAAACAAATATGTGAGGAGAGTCGCCAAAATGATGACCATAAGTGCAAAAACAAGAAAACCAATGTGAAACTTATGAAAGGCAAAGTACAAGCTGAAATAACACTTATAGAAGATAAAAATATGTTGAAATGCCAACAACCATAAATAGAAACAAGAAAAATGACAGTCACACAATTGAAATTACAAAACAAGACAAAAAAATGACAAAAGGTGATAAAAGAAAAAATCCCTTTGAAAAGTGATGACAAATCCACCGAAGGTTTCTTGATCTCCTTAAGAATGATAGATCTCAAATATTGAATGTGCAAATGAGATCTAGAGTCATCAATTAACTAGATTTGAGAAAGTTAGGGTTTATGATGTGCATGCCTAAAATCAAGGAAAATGACACTTGGTGGAAACTTCTAAAAATAGAAATGTTCCACCTTTAGATAGATAATAATGGATCCATATTTCCTAGGGATGCTTTTTACTCTTTATCTTTCTTTATTTTTCTTGGGAAACTTCCCATGCACACTACTAGGAAAAAATGCATAATTCTAGGGAATTGGGAATCTTTCTCACTAAGTGCACTACACAGTTTTTGAGGTCACTGAGGGATTGTATAGTTTTTGCACTCAATTTTGTGTTTCCTTCCATGAATGTGATTTTTTTTAACTCAAGGATGACTGTCTATTTGATTTAAACAATTCTAATAATCATGTCTCACTACCCTCAAGGATTGCATAGTTTCTAGAGGCAAGCCCAGAATTGTGGTCTAACCAATTCAAGAGGTTAGCTTGTGACTCAGAAAGAGCATCTAAGTGTAAGATGAGCACATACAAGAAAAAATTAAAAATATAAGTCTCATTCGAAGCATGAATACCTAAATAAGTGTAAGATAAACTCCTAAAGATAGGAAGGAAGGCTCCAAACCAAAGCATAGGAAAATTTTTTGAAGGGTTGTTCTAGTTGCTACAAAAGATACCTTTAACATTATCCAACAATAAATATTCCATCCCAAGACATAAATCCTAAACTTTTCCTGCACTATCCCCCTTTCAAAACATTGAGGTGATGTGAGCAACTAAAACCTTTGAGGCAACATTTGTTGATGTTCTCTACCCTAGAATGTTTTCCTTACGAGTTTTGCACCATACCCCTCCAGAAAAAAATGAGGTGACATCAATACATGGTAACATCATATTGACATAACATGCTCGAAATGTCCCATTCTTTGAGTGCCACATTTCATGCATTTATAGGCCACTTGGCTCTATAAAAAATTTAATCCTAGGTGGCACATGTCCACCCCAAGCATAGTATCTTCGTCAATGTTACATCCCTGCTAAAATTTATATTGCCTTGAAAAGGAACATATATCCTATAAGCTTTAGAAATTTTAAGGTAGCCAACAAACATAACTTTCTTCCCAATACCTTCTAGCTTGTTCCTATTTTCCTTCAGCACATGAAAGTAGACAAGGCAGAAAAAGATCTTCAAATGAAGAATATCACGCTTTACACTTATAAAAAAATCTTTAGGAGTCTTGTCACCTGGGGCTTAATGATCCAAATCTTGGGGGGAGGCCCCCAAGATCTGAAGAATTCCAATGCTAGAAAGAAAGTGACAAAACACAAAATAAATAAACCCACAAAGAAACTTTTTATTAAAACCGATAATAACTATAAAGGCTACATTGTGGCAAACAATCTGTCCTTTTGTAAAATGTAACTTGTTACTTATAGTCTCTTTCAATTACAATACCATGGGTCAATTACAATACCATGGGTCAATTCCATGGGTGAATGAATACCATGGGTGGATGTCACAATACCACGGGTCAGTTCCATGGGTGAATGAATACCATGGATGGATAAATAACATGGGTGGATGAATACGATGGGTTGATACCATTTTTTATTTGGATCATTCCTCCCCCCTTAAGAAGCAATGGTCCCCATTGTGTGAAGTTCCCTCCTACAAAGCCTTTTTTGAATACAAAGAGCCACTAAAGAGAATGGTTTTTTGTGGTTATCCTATAACCATGACGAATGAAGATCTGAGGATAGAGATACCTTGTAACACTTGTGACCAACTATGATACTAATAGTGTGTGGCCTAGAAAATGGACTTCGATGAAGTGTGGGTTTGTGGATGACCCATAACCATGATGAACGAAGATCCAAGGATAGATATACCCTATAATGTTTGTGACCAACTATGATACTGACAATGTGTAGCCTAGAAAATGGACTTCGACCAAGTGTGGGTTTTTGGATGACCCATAACCATGAAAAATGAAGATCTAAGGATAGAGATACCCTGTAATGCTTGTGAGAAACTATGACTCTAATAGTGTGCAACCTATCAAATGGACTTCGATGACAAGGATTTTGTGCAGTTTATCCATAATTGTGATGTTGGTTGTTGATGAAGTAATAGATTCCTACATAGATTGGGGTGGGAGGGCATGTCTCCAAAGAACCCAAGATGAATGTTTCTATGCTTAAATTGATGAATGTGAAGCAGGTGTCTACTAAAGCAGGGTGGGAGGGCACGTTTCCAAAGGGAACCCGCTCTGAATGTTGCTCTAGAATTAAAATGGACATAATTCAGTCAATATAACACAAAATATTTATTATCACCTAGTTTTGGAAATAGAAGTACCATTTTTCATCCTCTACTATGTTGGAAATCCTTATCTAGACACTCTAGAATCTCATATTTTCTCTGCAATTTTTTTGTTGTCACAAGAGTTCTGAAAAAAATATTTGATTTTAAATCAACGATATCTCACACATCCAAACTTTGATTCCACCCATTTGTTTTAAAATTGGGTGATTTTCCAAGAGGAGATTAGATCTACTATCCTTTTTCTTAAATTTTGCACAGAGAACACCAAAAAATTATAGGAGTCACTGTCCACTAGTTGTCGTTAGAAACAATTTCTACAACATAACTTATTTTAAATGAGCAATATATACCTTATCTAGACTCTGATTTGGCCGATTTTTTTTATTATTATTTTGGTATTTTTCGTAAGGAATCTAGATCTATTATTTTTTTCATAAATATTTCACCAAATGTTTTAGATCTGATCTACAAACTCACCGCCCAAAAAAAATTCTCGTAAAAAGATGAAAAAAGAAAAATTCTTGCTCCTTGGTCCAAGAAAGTGCTCTGTGGAGGTCATAATGTGTGCTTGAAGTTTGTTGAATATTGCTGCAAAAATTTGAAACTGAAATATGCATGAAACCCTCATTCCCATGGAATCGTAACTTGCTCTGATACCACTGATCTGGATTTAAATATGAACCCAACAAACTATAGATATAATCATACATACAGAGATGTAGCAGAAATCATACTTCATTTCATTACTGTAAAATACTGAAATATGCTTACAAACATAAATGGAAATAAACTAGCTAGGGCGATGGTAGCTTATCTTTGAGAAGAGATGTGGCAGTTACACGCCCTTGAGGAGTCATGATTTGAACATAGGATGTTGTGCTAACACCTGCACCCCATAGAAACTTTGACAACTTTTGATCATGCAATATGGCTTGGGAAACCTTCATAATAGTCTTATTGTTCCTTTCCACTACATAATTCGGTTGAGGGTTGTAAGGTACGATGGTCTCCTTATTGATTCCATCTTTCATGCAAAAGTTAATGAAGTCATTTGAAATTAATTATCCACCATTATCAAACCTAAAGATTTTGATTCTCTTCAATGTTTTATTTTCTATTAGTGCCTTGAATTCCTTGAACATATCAAATGCATGTTCCTTATGCTTCAAGAATAATATACATGTCTTATGGGAGAAGTAATCCAAAAATATTATATAGTATAAGTAGCCACCAAGAAATTTCACTAGCATGGGTCAGCATAGATCAAAGTTCATGAGTTGTAAAATGTCACTAGTCCAGCTCCTGCTAGAAGGAAATGGTCACTTTGAATTCTTTCCACTTGCACATCTTGAATAAAATCCATCATGATTTGTTTGAACCTCAGGAATTTCAGACATCATCTTCATGATCTTAGGCAAGGCTTCATAATGAAGGTAAGTGAATATTTGGTGCTATAAATCACATTGATTATTACTGTCATGAAGAAATTCTTGGATCACTCTTCCATTGACTTTATATAGGCCTTGAATTATTGATCCCAAACTGAAGACATCCCTCAAGCGATATTCCATAGTTGAGGTAAGGACTTCCTCTTTATAAAGGCAACCTTCTTTCCTCTGTCCTCTAAGGAAGATATAAACACCAGATTATTTTCAATCCTGAAACATACATATCCTATAGATGTATAGTTTCACCATAACCCAAATGAAATGAAATAGAACGAAATCCCTTCACATGATACGTAGAATTGCCCCTAAGAATGATCTTCAAATGTGTCTCTCTCTAAACCAGGTTGGAGAAGAATTTACGATAACCAATGAAGTGTCTAGAAGGACCACTATCTACCAACTAGTTATCAAACAAATCCATAGGAGAGGAAGTAAATAAAGGAGAAATAAGAAATTAATCATATTGAGTAGAAACTGTATTATTATCATACCTTGAATTCCTTAATCTCTTTCGATGAAAGTGGCCTTCTTCTCTATCGATGTGAACTTCTCTTCTTCTTCTATTGTTCAACCTATTGTTGTTGCATCCTCAATTGTTGTTGTAGCTACTTTTGTTTACGAGACAAGCTTTAGAATAGTGACCATGCTTGTGGCAATTGTAGCATTCTATTATTTTCAATATTTTGCTAGAGTCCTTGAATTCTTGACTGTTTTTCTTGAATTTTATTTTTATTTTTTTATGGTTCTCCTTTTCCTTTATTCTTTTTGTCTTGAGAAAAAAATAAAAGGGGTTCTCCTTCTTCATGCTTTTGAATTCTTCCTCTCGAAATCATATTGGTCTTTTCTTGAGTGGACTTTCCAACGAGTTCATCAAATGAGGGAAGACTACCATTATTGCTAATAGTTGTAATAAATTTCTCCCAAATCAGAGTAAAACTCCCAAGTGTGATGAGTACCAACTTTCTATCATATGTAACTTCTCCTAATGACATATGAATCCATAGTATGTCCCTTGTTCATCTTAATGTCCTTTAGTTGATTCTTCAAGGATAGAATATTATTCAAGTTGTTGACTTCATACATCCCAACCAGATTATCATACATTTCCTTGTACTTCTTCAACTTTGAAATATAAATAATAAAATTATATTTCAATGAATCAATAATAATTTTCTTATCTTTGATCTCACCTTTCTTGTACATAGCTTTGATAACAATATAAGCATTCTCCAAACGCTCAGGTACCTTTTCTTCAACATATTCCAAGGCATCATTTTCCTACAACGTCACATGCAACTTGTTTCTCCAAACAAGATAGTTAGATGAGTTGTTCACCTTCTCTTCAATCTTGAAGTATGAGGTAGACCTCTTAACCAAGTCAAATAGGCTTCCTCAAATCATATTTCTTCAAAGTTGATTTAACTTATTTTCTTGGGCTTGAATTCACCTCAAATCTGATACAATGTTAATTTTCCAGTGTTTTATGCTTGACACAATCACTTATTACAATTCTTCTTCAATTATAAAACCACCATATGATAACACCACCTAAATAAAGAGGGAGAAAAAAATTCCAGATATTTTTTCCAAGATATTATGTTTCTCTTTTGTATTCTTCAAAACTAAAAACATCATATTTAGATGTAAAATACATGTTTCTTGTGAAAACCCAAAAACGGAACTATAGTTTTGAAAAATAAAAACCTGTTATTCAGTGAAATTATTTTTCATAGCTAGGACTTAATGTGATTAACGTAAAATGATCATGAATGCTTCTTGGATTAGCTACTAGCCTAGATGAATGTAAACTCCTCATATATCAAGTTCCTATAAGGATAAAATTATTTTAGCATGTTTGCATCTCAATAGATTTGAACCCATCACAAGTTAGCATGGAGAGGGATTCGTTTAATTATTAATTATAATTAAAATCATAAATATAATTATTAATTCTATGTTTTTTAATCTATTTTATTGTTATTTTAATGTAATTTGAACAAGTAACAATATTATATTAATAATTATGATTTTCTTTTTTATATAAAATTTAATTTAGTTAAAATGTAAAATAGGACATTACATTACAACATGTCTACCATACTAATAAAATAAAGAGTGTATGTTATTAACAGAATAATGCACTTTATGATTTCAAATTTAATTTTATATATAATTTATTTAATTAGCTTGATCTAGGATTTTGTGGTTCATAAATTATATCAAATGTTTTTCGGACCAAATCACATACAAATTTTGAAGTCAAAGCATTTCGAACCACATAATGTAGTTCATCATGAGGACATAGATGGATAGCTATGAATCATAATAAGTGGTTCCTAAACGGTTGACTTGGAAATCTATATGTAATTTGGGTCAGAAAATATTTGATATAAATTGTACATTATTAAATTTAATCAATTTATATTCCAAAAGTCATAAAATTTAAACTTAACTCCCAAATCACAACTCGGCTAACAATGAAGCTCATGTGTTATGAAACCTTTAGGCGATAATCACATCAGAGAAAATTTGTTGACGCATTTTGAGCCATCAAGTGTGGTAAAAATAGATCCATTAACTTATTTTCACCTCATTATAAGACATGGGTACATTCATAACCTTATTTCCACCTCATTATAAGCCATGGGCATCAATTAGCATATTTAGAGCTCATTATTAGTGTGAGGCTAGGAGGTAACTCAAATGAATTGTGATTTTGCATTAAGGTTGATCATAGATATATACATGGAGGGAGAGACTCTTGGTCTTCAACTCCTCATGTATCTTCATATTCCACATCTCCTTATTTCCTATTTACACTATTTTACACATATTCACCTAATCCCAATGATTAGGTGTCAACATCCTCCTCTTAATCTGAAGGGATGTTGGTGATTCCAAGAATCGTTCTGAATCTTTCAAATTTTTCCCTTACAAGCACTTTAGAGAATATATATGGAAACAACTAATTTGTTGAACAATGATGTAGAAGGATTTTCTTGGCCTCAACATGATGTTGAATCAGATGATATTTTGTATTGATGTGCTTCATTGTATCATGGAAATTTGGGTTCTTGGCCAACTTTATTGCAGAAGTGTTGTTAATCATGAGTGTAGTTGAATGCACTTGTTTCACCTGCTAATACTATAGAATTTCCTGAGCCACACAAATTCCTTTGTTGCTTCAGCTACTACCACATATTTTTCCTCTGTCGTCGAATATGTTGGAACTGATTGTTTATGTGACCTCTAATAGATAACTCCTGACCCAAGACTCATAACATAACCTAAACTAGATACCCCAGTTTCTTCATCTCCATCGAAGTCTGAATCAAAGTATCGAATCAAGATGAAGTCACCCACGTGAGTATACTTAAGCCCAAAGTCTTCAGTTCCCTTAAAGTACTTTAGAATTTCTTTCATAGCAGACCAATGTCCTCACAAGGATTTTTCATAACCTGTACAGGACTCCAACAATAAACGAAAAGTCTGGTCTCGTAGTAGTAAGGTAGTTGAGACCTCCTACAAGTTGTTTATACTTTGTTGCATACTCAAATTCTTTTCATTCAATGGATGTGATCTTTAAGTTTTGTTCCATTACAATAGACAAAGCATTGCACTCAGTCATGCCAAAATTGTTCAACAGATCTCCAATGTACTTCTTCTGAGAGAGGAATATAAACATCAAATGTTGAGTTACTTCAATACCATGATAGTACTGAACATACCCCAAGTATGTCATTTCAAAACATTTCCTCAATTCCTTCTTTATGGATGCAATATAGCTCCCATTGTTCCCTGTCATCAAAATATCAACTACATACACCACAACATATACAACTATTTTTCCAACTTTCTTGACAAACAAATTTTCATCATCAACATAGTAATGTTTGAAGATGATTTTCACAAGATGCTACATTAACTTATCGTACTAGGCTCGTTGTGCTTTCTTGAGGCCATACAAGTATTTTACAAGATTTCATATTTTATGTTCTTGACCCTTCAAACCAAATCATTTGGGCTAGGAAATAAGGACATTTCCTTTCATATATCCATTCAAGAAAGAATATTTTACATCCATTTTATGGAATTTTGAATTGTTTTGAGCTTCAAAGGAAAAGAGTGTCTGGATGGTAGCTCATTTTGGTGTGGGGGAAAATGTATCCTCATAGTCGATCCCTTCCTTCTATGTAAAACCTTTTTCCACAAGCCTAGCTTTGTGCTTGTCAAGTGAGCCATTAGATTTATACTTGTTCTTGTAGACCCACTTGCAGTCTAGTGGTTTGGTTCCAAATGGAAGCTCAACTAGCTTCCATGTGCCATTATTTATTAAGGATTCATACTCCTTTTCCATCCCTTCTTTCCATTCATCATGAGAAGTAGATTCCTTGAAGGAATTTAATTCAAAATATGAAAACAAATTCAATTCACAATCATAAGAAACATCCATATCAACAAGTGAATAAAAATCATCTACATCACCTCCATTTTGCTTGGTTGAATTTATTGCTCATGTCTTTCCAACCTCATCAAGATGAACGCTTTCAAGTGTCTTTGTGAGCCATTTTGGAGGACCTTTCTGAGATGGCCTAGGCTGCTCAGTTGACTAAGTTGTGATTGAATCAAGATTGACTCTCCCAATTCCATCAATTACATCCCTCAAAGTGTCATAAGTGGCTAGAGCTTCATATGGGGAAGAGAGTACTTCAGAAGAAGATTCCACATATTGATCTAGTATAAGAATATGCCCTCCAATATGTGGAATCTCATTACAAATTCTTGAAAAGACTTGGCATCTACGAATCTATCCAAGCGATCAAGATTCTACTCAACAACATTTTGAGCCTTGGAAGATTCAAGAAATATGACATCTCTAGATATTACAACTTCTTATTAACTTCATTATAGAGATGGTATGCTTTGGAGTTATTTGAATACCACAAGAAGATACTGTTATGTATCCTTACACCAAGTTTGTTTCTTTGCTCCTTAGCTATGAAGGCATAATAGGCGGAACCAAGGACGCTGAGATGCTTTATCGAAGGAATGTGGCCATACCTCGTTTCATAAGGAGTCTTGCTTCTAATAGCATTAGGTAGACACCTATTATTTACATACACAACACATAGAACTGCATCAACCAAAAACATCAATTTTACATTCTTGAAAAACATCATGGAACATACCATATTTAAGATTGTGCTCTTCATTCTTTAATTTACTACATTCTATTGGGGATTATAAGGCACAACTATTCGATGTTTGATCCCATGTTGGAAAAGATAGTTTTCAAATTCATTTGAAGTGTATTATTTTCCATCATCAATGTCAATAGAGCCAATATGATATTGTGCATAATCTTCAATCCATGGATGAGAGTTCTTGAATGTTTGAAAAACATAATATATCTTCTTCAATAAATAAACGCGACACATTCTGGTGTAACAATCAATAAATGACATCATATATTTATTTCCATTTGCAGAAGGAAAAATAATTGGGCCACACAAGTCTCAATGAATAAGTTCAAGTTTTCTATGTTCTCTCGAATGTGAATCATGAAATGACTACGTGTTGTGCTTTCCTAAGATATAAGCATCACGTTGCTTAAGTTTCCTAGGAATTGTAGGCAAATGGGTAACAACACTTTTCTTCAACATACAAAGGTTGTCATAACTCAAGTGTCTAAATCTACCATTCCATAAAAGAATTGATGGAAATGTACCTTCATCATAATGAGAAATGTATGATAAATTTTGTGCATGACCAGAGGTACCTTGTAGTTTCATAAGTATTTCTTCTTCTATCCCCGTCATGACAAGTGAGTGATGTGATGCTTTTCTGACCTCAACTTTTCCATCAAAAGATATGAATGGAGTGCCATTACTGGAAGATTTGGGCCAATGACAACAAATTTATTCTCATCTCCAGGAGATATAAAACATCATGTAGAAGAAATTATGGAAGAACAAGCAGTTTGAGCCTCATTGTGCCAAGTCCTTATGGCTTGAGTTTTGACTTGTCTGCAAAAAGTATACTACTCCATCAACATTGTGAGTAAATCCTTCAAAGAAATATCTTTTGAAAGTCATGTGGAAATTCCCTCCTCAATCAAGAAACCAATCATTTTTCCAAGAATCAAGTGAAACATTAAACAATTTTCACTTACTACAATATTACAATGTGCCACAACATAGTGAGCGGATTGAGGTGATTTACCTTTCCCTTTTTCATTAGTTTTACCTTTCGCTTCATTTATTTCCTATTCAATTCTATCCCAAGGAAACTTACATGTTGATGCATCATGCCCATCTCTATTGCAACATATGAAATGAAGATCACACTTTTCCCTAGGAATTGTATTCCCTCGTGCCTTTAAAATTTCTTCTTCCTCTACCTCTTTAGCCACCTCTTCATCTAGAATAATCTTGTGCATGATTCTTGTCTTTCTGTGCAAGACACATAATTTCTTCAGAAGACTAAGGAGTTTTCCTCTTCCCAAAAGCCTTCTCTCTCAACAAAGTTCTTCTCAAGGGAGTTAAAGGTAATCTCCTTGAGTTTTCCACTTGCTTGCAATAACTTAAGATAATATGGATAAGTGGGATATAGTGCCTTGACATAAGCTATGAGAGGAATGTATATTTGAACATGAGTGGTTTTTATATCATGCATAATGGATCTAACTTTTGGTGCTAAAGCAAGAGGGTCATCATTTTTCAATTCAAGACTCAACAATTTAGTCATGAATTGGACAACTTCATGTTTAGAGTGTGAGTCATAGAGTTCCTTCAAATTTTGTAACGCTTCAAAAGAATTAGAAAATGGTGAAATATGGTGACTCGCCTCTTCATTTATATATGTTGCAATAAGGGCATAGGCCTTGCTATTTTATTTTCCCAAATGATAATCTCCTCATTTGAGGTGGGCTTTGCATGTTCATTATCTAGTTCTCCTACACAAACTCATTGAAAATGAGAGTGAGTTTTATTTTCCATGACTCTTGGCTTATTGTGGCCTGACTTAGTGTCACGCGGAATTAGTCGATCTTGTGGACAAGACAGACCTTCCTAGAATCTAATGAAGACCTAATGACAAACAAACCAACCAGACACTATCTTTCTCTAAATGTCTTTATAAATAATGGCAAACAAATGTGTTTAAGGGCCTACCTCATGTCCAACGCAAGTTCGGAGATGCCTTCGCTCCTTTGATCCAAGTAAGTTCCTTCGTCGCAAACCTGCAAGCACAAACAAGGCAAACAATTAAATAGCACCTGTATATCCAATATTATAAAACATATTCAACATGAAAGTCAAGGAGTCCATGAAACAAATAGCATAAGATACTTGTTGAGAAAAATGAGCTTGATTGTATTAATTCAAAAGAAAAGAACCTTACAACCTTTGCCTTGACGCTGTACAAGCTCCTTCCAGGGTCCAACAAGAAGTCTCCTCTACTTTGACAAGCTTCACTCACTCCCTAATGGGGCCAAAAAGGTATGTGATCTCTCCTCTTAAGCTCAAATAGGAAGTCTTGATTTCACTAGCATTTACCCTCAAAAGTTCAGCTTCTAACCTCTCTGGCCACTGACCCAATTCCTCAATTTATAGTGCAATGGAGATCAGTTACCAGCTCCTCCTTCAAAGGGATAGAGTCCTCCTTCAAAGGGATAGCTCCTCTCAACAAGGGATTAGTTCCTCCTATGATGGGATGCATGAACCACTTGGAACGAACAATCCACGTAACAAATGCTTCTAGAAAACTCTAGAATTAACCCAAGATGAGTTTTTTAAGATAAAGATTGCGCCTTTTGACTTTTACAGGGGTACGCACCTTCCCCTTTACATACAGAGCATATAAGTACGTAGATACCTTGAACAAAAGGTGCGGGCCCGCAGGAAAAAGTAAGAGAAAGTGTGGAACCAGAGTTACATTGCTTTTTTGATGTCTTTCTCTCTTCTCTCAAGCTTGTTTTGAAGAGATGAGGTTTAAGACTTGCTTAGGAAGCTGGTATAGATGATGATAAGCCTACACCGACTGCAAATAATCAAGGTGACGATATTTTATTGTAACGGTAAGCACTAGGTAGCTGCTCATAACCTCCTTGAGCTTGTCAAAGGCTCGCTGCATTGTATCCGACCAACTGAATGCCCCCTTCCTCGTCAGATCTGTCAGGGGTGCAGCAAGCTGTGAGAAAATCATGATGAACTTCTGGTAGTAAGTACAAATGCCAATGAATCCCCAAAGTTATGTCACGTTCCTCGGCTCTGGCCAATCTCTGATGGCCCTGATCTTCTCCTCATGGACTCTCACTTCGTCCACCCCTATGATGTGTCCCAAGTACAACATCTCCATCAACCCAAACTCACACTTGGAGAGCTTGGCATAGAACTGCTGCTCCTCCAAGATGCGCAACACTGTCTCAATGTGCTAGAGATGCTCCTCTCAAGACCTATTGTAAATGAGGATATCATCAAAGAACACCAACACAAAATTCCTTAAGTGATTGTGGAATATGCGATTCATGCAAGACTGGAATGTAGAGGGGCATTGTTTAGCCTGAAGGGCATCACCAAAAACTCAAAGTGCCCATAGTGACGCCTGAAGTCGGTCTTAGGAATGTCCTGCTCCCTCACGCGAATTTGATGGTACCCAGATCTCAAATAAATATTTGAGAAGAACTGTGCTCCTCTCAACTCATCCATCAACTCTTTGATCCTGGGTATGGGGTACCTGTTCTTCAGCGTCTTCTTGTTCAGGGCCCTGTAGTCAATGCACATCCTCAATGTGTTGTCCTTCTTCTTCACCAACACCACGGAAGAAGCAAAAGGGCTCGCGCTTAGCCGAATGTGCCCAAGAGCCAACAACTCCTGAATAGCCCGCTCAATCTCATCCCGATAGTCCTTGGGATGCCAATAGGGGGTAGTAATCACTGCCTGTATGCCCTGGTCAAGCTCAATGGTATGCTCAAACCCTTAGTCCAATGGCTGTCCCAGTGGAATCTCCCCAAACACTGTGGCATACTGGTCAAGGATGGACTGTATCTTTGGGTGCATCGTCTACCCTGTAGTCCCTACCTCTGATGCACGCAGCTCCACTACCCACTCTACGTCTCCCTTTGGGAAGACTTCCTCCATCCGATGAGCTGAAACAGTCTAAGGTGGATATGTGTGTTTTCCTCGTATCTTCTCATGCCTCCCTGTCTTCTCATCATCCCACTCCATCTCTAGGGCCTTCCAATCTGTCGTGACCTTCCCTAGAGTGATAAGCCACTGAACACCCAATATCATGTTGGTGTCCGGGATATTGACCACGAAAAAGTGGTCAGTCATTGTGTAGGTGCCCATCGTCACTGTTAACTCTGGGACATAACAAGCGCACACCATGGTCTGATCTCCTGGGACCAAAACTGAAAATCCATCGAAGCTCTCTGTCTGTATACCTCTCCGCTCAACCATCTGTGCATCAATGAAGTTGTGGGTTGCCCCACTGTCAAGCAAAACTGATACTCGCTGGCCACGTACTGTCCCCCGTACGTGCAACGTCAAATACTTGGGAACTCCTCGCAATGTTGCAAGGGCCCCTCCGGTAGGTGCAAAAGCTGCACCACCTGCTACTGATGGTGGAGGTGGCAAAAGATCCTATACATCATGACTATCTCCTGCCTCCACATCATCCTCTTCCCCGCTGCTCTCGGAGAGGAGCTCAATAAAATGTTCTTTTCCAACAACACATCTATGTCCCGGTGCCCACAGCTCCTGACAGGTAAAGCACAACCGCTTCTTCTTCAGCTCCCTCCTGGCATCATCATCAATCTGTGCTCATCTTGGATTCCCTTTTGGAGGTGGAATCCTCACATCCTTCCCCTTAGGCTGGAAAACCTGTCTCAGAGGGTAAGGTGTCCGGGTCTTGGATAAGGCATCCTGTAAGTCCTAGGTCTTGCTAATATCATCCTGGAGTGTGGCTGGTCTAGTGGATCTGACTAGACCCTGAAGTGGCTCTGCTAACCCCTTAACAAACATGTAGATCCTCCATGCCGCGGATAGATCTAGCACCATCACTGAAACCCTCAAGAATTCTGCAATGTAGGTCTCTGGGCTCCCGGTCTGTTTGAGCCTCGTCAGCTAAACAAAGTGTTGTTCTTGATCCCTCCGATCAAACCTCTCTATCAATATCCTGGTGAACTCGGCATATGTTGTCACTGTGGAGTGTCCGAGTGTAACCATCCCGTGGAACCACCAGTCCTGGGCCTCACCATCCAAATGTAATGTCGCCACCTTGATGGCCTCTGTCTCCGACATCTAGTTAAGCTGAAAATAGATGTCCAGCTTCTCCACCCAAGACCTTGCCGAACTATTTGATGAACCATCAAATGTAGGCAAGTGGAATCTACTAGCTATGCAGTGGGTGTCTCCATCATGATAATGCCGGTATCCTATGTGATGGTCACGGGGTCTAGTATCCCGCTGGAGCTGAACAAAGTCTCTGAATGAGAGAGCGTCCCTGAAATCCTGCCCATAGGCCTGATACTCTGCAAAATAATCGCCCATATGACCGGGATCTGCCTCCTGTTGGGCTCCGGCCCCCGTGTTTGCTCCTAGGAAAGTGGGCATGGTAGAGCATGTAGGGGCATGTGAGGCCATCTACGGAGTAGTATCACGTTGAGTGGCACCCTGCTGTGGAAAATGGTGGGATGTACCTGATCCCTCACCAACCTGAAAAACCCGTGGGTTCTCACGCTGTCTAGCCTCCACTGCCGTGAATCTTTGCCCCATCACCTCGATCTGCCTCGACAGATCTTGCTGGTGGGATCCAGTATTGCAACAATAATGTTGCAACTCCTGGGAATCCCTTCTTTACTTTTATCAACCCGGTAGTTCGTAACAAACTTGGAAGCGACGGTGCTGTATGCACAAGTACTAGCTCTTGCTGCAACTGTCACTTGGTCAGCTGGCACAAGTCTACTAGGGGCTCAAGCCAACTTCTATGAGCTCTGAGAAGAAGCTTGTTAACTGATGGATGGAAGCTAACTCGAAGGAAGCTAATCTGCTTGCGAAAAGAAACTGAAAAGCTGAAAGAAAGCGCAAAACCTAGCAAACCCTAATATGACCAGCTAGTCCTACTGATGCGAAAAAGAGGATGCAAGCTACTGAAAGAGATGCCATTACTTTTAGGAAGGTAAAATACATGTGTCTAAACTACTTCTATCTGAAGAAAACATCCTTTTGTATTTCTAAATGTGTTGTCAAAATTATCATGCATATGTTTTCACTGTTCATGACTGTGCAGAGGTGGATCGGCGAGAGGAAATGCTTGGAAGAGGTCGGGAAGGTTCAGAGAGGGCCTAAGGGGTCCCTAACACCCTTCCAAAGAGTTTCACAGAGTTTGTCTATCAAGAAACCTCATTTGTGAGCTTCTACAGGAAGTCTACAGGGGTTCTACAGGATGTTCTGGAATTTCTACAGGATGTTCTGCGATTTTCTACAGGATGTTCTGCGATTTTCTACAGGATGTTCAGAAATGGGATTTTGGAGGATGGATGGATGAAGAAAGATGAAGGAGTGGGTATGGAGGTAGGATAGGGGTTTGAAGTGGTCCAGGGACTGGTGGATGGAGTTGAGAGAAGATGTAGATGGCTGAATTTGTTCAAAGAGGGCTGAAGCAATGTTGCACAAAAAGGTAGGGTTATGTGGACAAAATGACAAACGTGAGGCAAGAAACCAAGTTAGAGGATGGAGCAGATGGGTTTGATGGAGTTTGGGTGGATGGAGAAGTGGTACAGGTGCTCTGCAATTTATATTTCCAACTGAACCAATAAAGACTTGGAAGAAATCAAAGACCTAGTTATGCCAACCTAATCTGATCTAGCTAATAGTAAAGAGAATGAACAGAAGCTTTATTTGCAAGGAAACCATGTATATTAACTATGCAACGAAGCATTCAAAGATCTGAACATGTAACCAATTTCTGCAAACGAAAATCGTACATTAGTGATTGCATGGCAAAGCAAAAATAGTGTCTTTTTTTTGGGGCAACAAGGTCACTTTGATCCCAGCCCCTGATCCTATAAGGGAGAGGTGAAATCAAAGGTGCTCGTTGGCCCTTTTTTTGGAGCTTTTTCTTTGTTGATATCCTACCAACTTAATCTTAACATCAAAAGCATTTCTAACCATCAAGAGTGACCTAGTTAATCAACACAATTTAATCTACCTAACAGAAATGATTTTGCAAATACATAAAGGACAAATAACGATACATAAAGGAGGCCTTGGCTCTCAGGTTTGGCCCAACCCTAAGAGCTATGGCTCCTATAAAGAACTCAGAGCTGATGCCAAATAGAACTGCTTGTCATTATCAAAAAATGTTCATCACTAGAAAGTTATATCACAGTGGCTACGAGAAAACGAGCTGAAAGTAACAGCACTATAGTGCAAAAAATACAACAGTTCCAAAAGTAAACTACGAAGGCTGAGGCCTTGTTATTTATACATTACGAGGGGCCTCGCAGGCCTCCTAAATTCAAGGGACTCAACTGTTCCAACTGCTAGTAAACATTCACTCTTCCCAAATCTGCTTGGTTGCCTTTAGGATTCGTTTTGGTGGCCTGTGAGCTCGGAGTTGAGTGTGGAGATCTCAAGGAACGACCATTTAATGTCAGAGACAACCCCCCTACGAATCCTCACCTCAAACTTGGCTATCACCTAGCCCATGATTGCTTGGTTTTGCTCCAACATTTGTCCAAAAAACCTGAAATAACCACGTATTAGCCTCCTAGGTAGAGTGACCACCCTTATTCATTCAAATAACATAAACATAATTAAAAACACGCATAATATATGAAAAATGGAGGATTGAACAAGGACAATTAGCCAAAATGAGCCCAATAAGTTACCCAATTCGGTGCTCATTATCACCCCCCTGCTAAATGGGTTGCTCATCCTCTGAGCAACTAGTCCAGCTCCTTATTCTTGATTGCCTTGATCGCCTCCCTCACATCCCAGGCCTCTGAGGTGATATCTTCTTCACTATCATGAAATTCGGCCTTCCTTTCCACCTCTTCCCACTGCCTATGCTCCTCCTCTTCTGTGCCTTCTTCCAGCAGCCCCAAAAGCAAAGGTGGACTTAACTTGAGGCCTATCCAGTTGGCCTGAAGATTCTGCATGGACTTTTTGTAGAGAGGCACTCGTGCCGAGGCCTCCCTCATTCTAGTTGGGGTGTGGTATTCTCTGATTTTTAGGCTGTGGGACAATGTGTTCCACCTACG
>APFE030169051.1:0-73760 GCA_000404065.3 Pinus taeda
GGAAAAAGAAGACAATGGTTGTCTTCCGTTCTTGGATGTTCTTATCTCTAAGAAAGCGGATGGTTCTTTCTCTCATCAAGTGTTTAGGAAGAAGACGCATACTGAGCAATACTTGCATGCTTCTTCCCATCATTTCCCAGCTCAAAAGATAGGTGTTCTAAGCACTCTTGCCACCTGTGCTGTTAGAATCTCTGATGAAGAGAGCTTGGAAAAGGAGAAGGCTCATCTCCTTGATGTCTTTGTGAAAAATGGTTTCGACAGACACCTGGGTCAAAAGGCCTTCCTCAAGGCTAAGAAGGAGCCGTCAATCCGTAGGGATCCTAAGGATCGTGTCATGGGAGTTAACCTTCCCTATATCCAGGGGACCACAGATAGGATTGCGAGGATTTTGAGAAAGTTTGATGTGCCCGCAACCTTTAGACCTCTTAATACTATCCGTAGCTCCCTCAGATCTGTTAAAGATCCTATTGACCCTAAAGACATGAAGGGCGTCTATGTCATCCCTTGTTCTTGCGGGATTCCGTATATTGGTGAGACAGGTCGCTCTATCAATCAAAGGATTAGCGAGCATTCAGCTGACTTGAGGCATGGGAGGACCAAATCCTCAGCCCTTGCGGAACATGCCGAGAAGACGATGCATCATGTATGTGTCGAAGAGGCTCAAGTCATTGCTAGAGTTGCTCAGTTTCACCATCGCAAGTTTAGGGAGGCCCTGGAAATTGAAAAAAGGCCGAATAATCTTAATAGGGATGATGGCTGGAAAATCAGCAGCTACTGGGTCCCAGCCCTGTCTTCCTAACCTCCGCGGTCCCTTCTTGGTTTGATCTCTGGGTTTCTTGTTTCCTTTCCTTAGAGTTGTTTTTCTTTGCGTTTGTTGTGTCATTTTCTTGCTTTACTCATGAGTGGATTGGTTCTCCCTTTAATTTTCATCCTTATGGTTTGATTTAATCTCATCTATTTCCCATTTATTCGAAGATTTTTAATAAGAATATTTAACATAATTGTACTAACCTTAGAATGGAAGGTATTTAATTTAGCTTTCAATTAACCTTAGATTTTTAACAACCTAATGCTATGTTTAAAGATATTTTTACAATTAATGAATAAATTAAAATATACATTTCGTAACTATTCAATATTAATTTTCCATTTTTTCGTTTAATTAAATAAAAAATTGTTATTTAATTCTAAGTTAATTTAAACTATCCCTAATAAATAAAGTAGAAAAAAATTGTTTTATTATATATATTATTTTATCCAAACATTAATATTATTGGAATGAGGTTTTGAAAAATACTAATTAGATGATATATTTATATATGTATACATTTGAAAATATATATATTTCAATACATTAAAATAAAATATTATGAGGATGGAAATAGTAATAATTTATATATTATAGATTTTAGATTGGGATAAACATTGTTATATATATATATATATTATATATATATATATATATATATAATATTTATATATAGATATACAGGTATATATAATATTTTAAATAATTAAATGGTTTAGTTTGTTAACTAACCATTGATCCAATCTATTTTTTAGTAAATATATTCTTTCTAGAGATTTATATAATGGATTTAATAACTTAACATTAAATATATTATTATATTAGGAATTGAAAAATATTAATTATATATATTTATTAATGATTTAAATAATAAAATAGATAAATTTATTATCTAACCAATGATTTAATAACGTGACACTAAATATATTATTATTAGGAATTGAAAAATATTAATAATAACTATATTTATTGATAGTTTAAATAATTAAATAGATAAATGTAATATCTGACCTCGGTTCTGTTTATTTTTACCCAATTTACATGACTCAGATATAATAATAATTATAAAGGATATTAATATTATTTTAGTTAAAGGAGGTTTGACTGGGGTCCTTAGGTTGAAAAATAGCCGTTAGTCTTTCTAGCCATTGGAGTCTCTGCTTAGACTATATAACACGCTAAACTGGATCTGTATCTTCAACTTGTCCTGACGATGAACCACACTAGTTGGTTCGAAACGCGTCGACAAATGATCAATTATGTGATTTCGCCGAAAAGTTTCTAAACAAATACAAGCAGGCGACAAACTTTCATACCAAGATCGGGCTTCACCATCTAGAGTGGCCATGAATATATTCATCAAGAAATCTTCAGGAAAATCAACCTTCAACTTGTGAATATGCATGTGAAATCTAACTAGATGTAAAGCAGCATCATTCCTATCATCATCTTTAAATGTAGGCAAATTTCTTTGCCAATCTACCTTAGGAATTTTATTTTGGAAACTTGGAATGTGATCTCGGCTCATGGGAGCATACCTTCGAGTAAACAAATCCATTTTGATTATAATGAATTCACCAAGAAATTCTTCAGGCTACTAGTTCTTAAAGAGTGGAGTTGCCATAAAAATTTGGAACCTTGGGATTTTTCGACACTGGAGTTACCAGGTGAATGATTTCAGCCTTCCGGTGTCTAATCGTTGTCCACCATCAACAATCAGATCTAAACTTGATACATTTTACTGAGGAACATAAAACTACGTTCCCTAGTATGGTCGCCACTATGTTATCACCTAGATTGACCTCAGACTGAAGGGAGGCAATTCTAGGGTAACCACAAACCAAGCTTGACCTGGTAGCTAGCCCTACCAGGCTGGGAGAGGGCTCTCTCGTTATGAATCTCAGTCAAGATGACTCGATTAGGAACAATATTTTATGCTAGGTATAATAGCTCAAGGGTTTTGATTGATTTTGTTGGCACTTTTTCCAGATCAGGAGGAGCTGGACAATTTTGGGTATGGAAAACTAAGGTAAAATCACAGGTGATTCTATGGGGCAAGGTAGGTATGATCTTCAACACCTTAAATCTTGATGGGGTGAAAGGCTAGACTGGTGAGGAGCTAAGAAGGGCTTGAGCAAGTCAAAAATACTTCCTAAACAGATGAAAACATAAACTACTAGTGTTTTCCCAAGGCAGAGCATTAAAACCTAATGTATTCCACCTATCTGACTTGAAAACAACCAATCAGAAGAGATTACATGAAAAAGGCATATATAAATAACATGAGAACAAATTAACAGAAAAAGAAACACATGCTAAAGGCCATACCACAGGAATCCCATAAAAATAGTTGCAACTTTATTAGCTTCCTGCCAAAAATGCTACAAAATGATAAGTGTTTAGTGCATGAGCATCCAACTAAATCCAACCTCTACAAATGACTAAGAAAATACATAATATAGGAATAAAACAACTCATCCTGACCTTCAGGGGTTGAATCCATGAGAAGGCGTTGTTTCAACCATTTCCCAACAAAGAACTGGAATATAGGCAGTCAAACAACTTGCCTCTACAAGAGGGGAAACTGATTCATTTGACTCAAAACCACCTCCAACTAATGAATCTACCATCTAACACTATTTTACCACTAAATTTACATGACATGTTATTAATTACATTAGTGAAACCATCCATGAGGAGAGAGAAATCAAATTCACAGTCAAAACAGGTGAATTTTGATTTTCTGAGCAAAATGGTCAAAAGTGCAACGCCACTGGCTCAAAGCACCGCACCACTTTCAGCACACTTTTGGAGGCCTTCCCCTTAGAAAAATTGACCCATGATAGCTCATTGGAAAGGTATTCAGGTATAGTTTTTGGAACACCTGGAATATTTGAATTTGGAGGTCATTTTCCCCCTGAAAACTTGAATCTCCCAAGACTGCTTCTGTGTATCCAAGAAGAGGTAGAAAGGTCATTTTTTGGTAGTTATTGGACCTTTTGGTGGACCAGATTTGCTCCAAAACTTCTAAAAATTTACAGGGTGCATATCCTCATAATTATGAATCCAAAAATGTCAACCTTGTCTCCATTAGATGCCCCAGGAAAAAGCGTAGCGTCGGTGGCGCTGTGCTTCTAGGCAAATTTTCTGTGTTGTGAATTTCAACATTTCAAAAATGCAAAAAGTTCTCAAAATTTGCCCAAATTTGGCATGGAGCACCACCATCAAGTGCTTTGCTTGGCCAAAGAAGCTTGTGGTTCTCTTTGTTGCCTAGCTCTGCCTACTGAGGTGTCACTGCCTGTGTTTTCCTCCTCCTTATAGTCTCGGTCTTCTTTGTCCATGTTTGCAAGATTGAGGTGTATTAAGGGAATGAGTGAAAGTGTTTTTAGGAATTAGGTTATGGGAGATGAGTGTATGGGCTAGAAAATGAATGAGGGAGTAGGAATCATAAAATGAGAGGGAGGACTTGGCTTGCTTGAGAAATTGCCCTTTGGGAAGAGAGATAAAGGGATGGGGATGATATGGAATAGGGATAAAGGGATAAAGGGATAGGGAAAAGTTTAGAGCTGTAGTGATACGTGATAGGAGGAACAATGGGGGTTTTAGGGTTTAGGCATAACCAAGGGAGATTTTTAGGGTTTCACACTTGCCATGGGGAATAATGCTAAAAATTTTGAAATGCAAACCAAAAATGTAGTAAGGGATGTTGAATTACTTGCATTTAAGGGAAGAGAGGACAATATTTATGTTTCTTGAAGTTTTAAGGCCTTTCTAGCTCTCCTACCAAAAGCGCATGCCACTGCCAAAAATGCAGCGCCACCCTCTCAAAGTGCAACCCTTTTATAGACCACTTTTTGAGGCCTTCCCTATGTCCAAATTGAGAATGGGATAGCTCATTGGAAAGCTTGTCAATTCTAATTTACAGAACATCTTGAATTTTTAAATTTGGAGTTCATTTTCCCTGTCAAAAGTCTAGTCTCCCAAGACTGGTCAAAATGTGCAGAATGAGGCTGCCAAAATACAGAGTGTTGTATTCAATGTTTGGAGGTCTTTTTGAACTCCAAATTGAGCTCATGGTAGCTCATTGGAAATATATTTGTGTCTAGTTATCATTTGAATCATCAAGTAAGTCATTTAGTCAGCCTATCTAGGAGAAATATTTATTTCCCCAAGGTCACTATAGAAGTGCATCAACTCTCTTGGGGCAACTGTACTTTTGAAATTTCCTAAAACCATGACACCTATGTACAAATTGAAGGAGTGATTTATTCTTGGGTCTATTATGGACAAAAACCTCTCTCACTTTTGTCAAATTCATCTTTTCTTGCGCAGAAACACAGTTTGAAGAGAAACCGTCCCTTATCTATGGTGAATTGCTTATTCCTTGGAATTACTTCTCGAAAAATGATGGAGACCTGATGTTTGATGATATGAAATGGCCTCATACCTTCTAATATCCCTTATGCCTCCTCTTCTCAGATATCTCTAATCCCATAGCCAACCCTAGCTCAGTGGGAGAGGAAATTAGGGTTTTAGTGCTTGTTTCTCTTTAGATTTTGCAGGTGAATTGGTGGTCATGATGACTTGATTTTTGCAGTGGCAGGTGCTTGGCAACATCACAAAATGTTTAGGAGCAGTTGGGAACCAATATTACATATGAAAACATAAAATTACATGATTAATGGAGATAAAAACAAAATACCATGTTTTCACCTCAAAACGAGTTTTGAGATGAGAACTACATTAGGCTTTCAAAATGATAAATTATGGCTTTACAAATCATTATTGACCTCCTCATGTAATTGCTGATCATTATTGGCATATAATCACTGAATTTGACCATGATGGGATCCTAAAACCTAATGAGACCAAACCCTAAGACCTAATGAAATAAACTACAGAGTGAACATGAGCCATGACTGAAATATATGGAAGAGGATCAACAAGTACAGATCATGAGGGAAAATTGAAGTAAATCCTACTTTCAGTGAATCCATGACCTAATGGAATTCAAACTCATCAGTATGGGACTCCTATTATGAAATGAAAAAGATTAGATTTTGATCACTGATGGCAGTGTGAAGACACTGACACTAACAGGAGGAGTTGCAGGCTCGCACTCCATAGGCTGGCACAATATCCACTAGTCTCACGGTTGGCATTTCAGCTACCGCGGAGATGTTGCGCATAAGGGTGACGAACGCAATAGTTCTACCAAATGGAGCACTTACTACAAACAATGAGGTTGATAGGCCCATGGTTAGCAGCCTAAAATGGGTGGGCTTGAATATGGCCGTGCTCCCTCGAGAGACGCTCCACCTCTTACAAGATGGAGTCACCGCGGATCTTAGGAGAGTCGCACTCTGCAGGTGATGAGCGAGCAGCGCATCAATATCGAGAAGTTGGGCCTGCAGCACAACGAGGTAGTGGAACATGCTCACACATCAATATCAAGTAGTTGGGCCTGCAGTGCAACGAGGCAGTGGAACAGAATAAGAAAATCATGCAGGTAGTGGAGGAGGCCTGCCGAATGGTCCCAGAGTTGGACATTTAGGCATAATAATCAACTGAGGCGCACGTCCGCAAGTTGGCTACAGGGGTGCATGATGCTCGAATAGAGGTGGTCAGGATTCAGCTGGAGCTGAACCTACAGATCACAGAATTGCAATTGAGGGCTCAACCTTCAACTTCGCTAAAAGTTAGGGAACAACGTGCCACCGCTATTACAACAACAATAGTAGTGGTCGACAGTGCAGTAGAAAACCACACACGAATCTTTGAATAATCATTCAAGGTCCTGACCACCCTACAGGAGGACCCAAATGTAGAGTGCCCAGAGACAGAGGCGTGCAAGCTACAACAAAGCTATGACGAGGTCAAAGGGATTGTGCAAACGGTTTCCCTCACACAGAGGCTCGCATGGCTGTAGGAGGCAAAGGCACTTAAGGAACAAGTGGATGTCATTCGGCACAAAGAAGTGGTCCTAAAAGCTCGCCTATAGCCATGGATAGACGAGGCATATACGATCACAAATTCCATTGAAGGAAAGCTCGTGAGACTGTAGGAAACTCAACAGAAGATTCATGGTATCAGTTCAATGGCAGTCATCGAGCAGAGAGTGGAAGAAGTCCAGCAGGTGTTCGCTCAATGCGTTGTCGAGGTTGCGGTCATCCAAACGAAGCTGGGAGGTCTTCGCGCTAATATCTCTATGTCTATAGAGTGACTCGAGGACGAGTCATGATGTTTGTGTTGTGGACCTGTTTGGCGCGGGATCCCCCAAGAGTTGTTTTGGGGCTAAACGCCCATATTTTGGTCAAATTTTGTAACCCAAGTGTAAAGACTCCTCAGTTTGTGGTCACGAAGCACATAGATGTTAAAGAGTCATAGGGTTGTCCACACTTATTTTGGAAATGTAATGTCGGTTGTAAAAGATCTACCCATGGTCCGCGAACCATGGGATTGTATAAAAAGAGCTAAGCTCTAAGTAGATAGAAAAGAAATGAAGAGGAAGAGAGTCATAGCTTAGAGCAAGAAGTCTAAGTCTTAGCGTAGTTAGAGGCTCTGCAGCTGAGTGTGCAGAGGCCTAGGGTAGAAGTATGCAACTGAGTGCACGGACCCCTACAGCTGAGTGCATAGGGCGGGTAAAGCCTGTAATTGTCCGGATTTATCAATAAAGAGAAGTATTATACAAATTTTGTGTCTTTATTTCCTGTTTATTCATCTTGTTATGTCGAGTATGAATTTCAATTATAATACTTATATGATGCACGAATTTATGTAAATGTGTTGGTTAAGTGAACGTAAGTAAGAACATCTATTTACATGAAGCTAACTAAGATTAGTTAATAAGATAAGTAAGAAAATTAGCCTAGTTTGGGAGCTATCGCAGTTCGCTACCCTAGTAGCGCGAAAGTCCCTGAGCCACAGGTTAGGGCTGTGTGGAAACCAATTGTACCCTTTCACGAAGGTACTGAAGGTTGGAACAGAGGGCTAAGCAACCTGTTCAAAGGAAGGTATAGCCGAAATAAACCGACATCACAACCATCTCAACGGTGCGGAAACTTGGTTCCAGCACCACCCCATACTGCTTTGGGTGAGACTTCATTCTGTGCTTTGCAGGCTTCTACCAAAAGGGCCAATAGTGTACGAATTTGTTTGGCTAACTAATGTTGAACCTAGGTCAGGCCCGCTCAAGCCAACAATGCTCTACGAAACCATTTTCTGACTGAACCTTAAGCCACTACCAAGATATAGCGTGCAGAACCGACAGTAGTGGGGAACTCAATGGCACACATGGCCTCCTTTCCTGCTTGCATCAGTCTATCCCAAATGCTTGCATGGACGATGAGTTTGAATTGTTCTAGATCACTTGTGGTTCTGGGAATGAAGGGGGGACTAAAGAAACCTTTTGATCATACATACAATTCGGGAAAACAGTAAGGTCTCTAAAAAACTAGAAATAACCTCTTTGCAAGTCAAATAAGACGAGATCCCTCGTCCACCCAGGCTTTAATCCACCATCAAATAATTCCACATAAGCATAGACAATAAGTGCTAATGAGCATATCCAAATATTCATAATAAGGGCTAAAGGACCGAGAAAAGATTCTTGTGCAAAGAGGTAAGGCAATGACTCCACTGGCGTACAGACCAAGCTTGGTGGCAGTAGAGCAACGTTTGCGATTTCTAGGTAGTGACTCCACCAGGGTACTGTTCATGATCACTAGTAGTAGAGCAACACTAGAGTACCATGACCACTATACTGAAAAAAAGTTTAAGCTCATATGATAACTTCAGTTTCCCTCTTCCTTCCCAGGATAGTAGGGCATAACACCCTGTTATGAAACTAGCTCACAGAAAGATAGAAAAGATGGTTGAACGCCTTAGAATTCAGCCTCTTCGAGGGGGCAACCTCCTTTAAATTACACAAATGAACAATTCTTTGATGATATAAATGAAAAGACCTCCTTTCTATATATAGGAGTCTAAGGGGTCATAATATAATCAGAGCCGACATAACAATAATAATGTAAGGGCACAATAGTAACAATAGTGGGCTTCTATGGGGCACAATAGTAACAATATGGGCACTACATGGGTACATCAATATAATAAGTGGGTTGTGCTAATAACAATAAGGGGTTAGACTAGTATTATAGGGGCTTAACATGCCCCTCTCCTTCAAAAAGTGTTGTCCTCAATGCTTGAGTAGTTCTTGATGCTTTCGTATAAAATTCTTGTCCTCCCATGTGGAATATTTAGCGGGTAAGTTCTTCCACTGGATGAGATACTCTGAAATTGATCGATCTCGTAGCTGTCAGGTTGTTGTTTCTGTGACTGCTCCAGGTTCCAATATGATTTTTCCTTCCTCTTCAATTTCTGGCAATATTGTTTGAATTGGGACCTTTTGCAACTTTTGAATAAGTGACCATACTTCTTCGTCCTTCTTCCATTCATCCGTTGCTTTGTTTATCCAATCTAGTTGGATAATAGAAATAGCACAAAACAATGCTTCCACATCCTCATCCTTTCTTGAGAGTGCATCTGCAACAAAATTTTGCTTCCACTTTCTATAGATGATGTGAAAGTCATAAGCCAACATATTTGTGACACATTTTTTTTGTTCTTCTAAAGATAATAGTTGTTCTAAAAAGTATTAAGACTATCATGATCCATTTTTGCCTTGAAGTGTCTTCCCATTCGGTAAGGTCGCCATTTCTTAAGTGCATGTAGTATTGCCAACATTTCCTTCTCATAAATAGCTTGCTTGAGATGTAGCAGTAAAAATACCCAATCACCCTACATCAAAACATTTTTCACTACGATGTTGATCTACCTGTTGCTTGATTTGATTTTGCACCAAAGTGGCGTTATCCTTTAAAAGTTGGAGAACTTGTTGTTGATGCTCGATGTGATCTTTCATTGTTTGAACATTTTTCTTCTTGATATGTCCTTCTATCTTTAGAGTTTGAGGAGTGGTAATTTCTTCCAATCCTTTACAAGATATGGTCAGTTTCATTTCATGATGCTCGATGTGATCTTTCACTTCTTGAACATTTTTCTTATTGATATGTCCTTCTATATTGATAGTTTAAGGGGTGGTAATTTCGACCAATGAATTACAAGATATGGTTGGATTCATTTCTTCTTTCTCGATGTGATCTTTCATTTCTTGCACCTTTTTCTTCTTGATATGTCCTTCTATCTTGAGATTTGGGGGAGTGGTAATTCTTGCCAATGCTTTACAAGATATGGTTTGATTCATTTCTTCTTTCTCTGGGGTTGGGTCCTGGCATATGTCTTCTTATTTTGATGTTTCTTGATCCTTTTCTTGCTCCTCTTCATACTCTATGTAAAATAATTTCTTCTTAGCACAATTATGACCTTTAGTGCATTTGCTATCACAATTGTAACAACGCCCTTTTTCTCTTTTTTCTTCCAATTGTTGTGGTGTAACCCTTGTAGGTTGTGGAAGGTTAGGAGAAACAACACTTCCATCTTTATGGTTGTGAGGGGTAGAATTCCTTGTTGCCATAATTTTACTTTGCACTATGCAACAAAGCCCTTTTACTATTTCCAATTGTTGTGGTGTTGCTCTTTGTATCCTCATAATGCGCCTATCATTTCCTCCATGAAAATTGACCACATAACAAGTTATTTACGAGAACAAAGCCCTTTATACCATAAAAATTGATCCGGTTCTAATATGAAGATGCAATACATATATTTTGTAACAGTGGTACACCATGTAGATCAAAATATTGCTCCATCTGATGTATCCATGTTGCGAGATCCTTGCCATCAAACTTCCTCATATCGATTTTTGGAATATGGTGGGTGTTCGATCCCACATTAGAGTCTATGAAATCATGATTAACATTTCTTTTGTTTGCATCATGAGTTTCCTTTAGTACCTTTTCATCATTAGCAAGTATTTCTTGTAGAAAATTTGTCAAATCTGTCTTTAAATCTGCCATGTCTGCCTTCAAATCTGTCTTCAAATCTGCCATGTCTCTCTTCAAATCTGCCTTCAAATCTATCTTCAAATTGTCCATCTTAGCTTCCACACCCTTTATCTTAGATTCCATGCCATTTATCTTAGCTTCTGTTAGCTTTTGTGAGAGTGACATTTGTTGCACTTGGTCTTATAATTTTGATATATCATATAGTATTTCTTCCTCTTTTTCACGAGTCATGCTAAAGCTTTGAGGTTGCTTACTAGATGTTTGCATTTTCTTTCCTTGGGGCATCAGTTACCGATAATAATTCTCTAATATGCCCTTTGAATTCCTTCAAAATAAAATTTCAAACCAATCTTAAGCAAAAATTTAAAAAAATCTACACACCTTTTTTCACTTTGTAGGAGCTCGATATTGCCTCTGATGTATCTCTGTACTTTCAGATCATCCAGTTTTGAAATTGTGACCTGTAGTAGCCCTCTGTGTCCTCTTTCCAATGCCACCATTTTGATCCAAATTGGATTCTCCAAGGAAGAGCTATGTGAAATCCGCCATAGTGACCTGATTATAGACTAGTTCAGTAGAGCGAACTTGTATGATGTGGCACGAGTCATTGTTTCGCCCTTTGGCTCTGAAAATTATCTACAAGAAACTAAAGTCCATATTTTTTTTGTAACTTCTTACAAAATTTAAATCCGATACTCAGATAGAAAGTTATGACGATTTTCCCCATGTCACCTGTTTGGAATGTAACTCAGGAGTCTACAAAAAGACCAACTTCCTCAGATCATATCTCTGCAAATGTAGCGCTAAAAGCTCTGAAATTTGGACTTGAGGTTCAGCATGATTTCTTCTCAAATGGGTTTTATTTTTAGCTTCTGAAACATCGTAGAAAAAAAGTTATAGTGAAAATTCCACAATGACCTATTTGGAGCAGCGAAACTCTAGAATCCAAAGCTCTGATACCAAATGTTATGAAACCAGCTCATAGTAAGATAGGAAAGATGGTTGAACGCCTTAGAATTCAGCCTCTTCGAGGGGGAAAACTCCTTTACATTACACAAATTAATAATTCTTGGATGATACAAATGAAAAGACCTCCTTTCTATATATAGGAGTATAAGGGGTCATAATATAATCAGAGCCGACATAACATAATAATGTAAGGGCACAATAATAACAATAGTGAGCTTCTATGGGGCACAATAGTAACAATATGGGCACTACATGGGTACATCAATATAATTAGGGGGTTGTACTAATAATAATAAGGGGTTACACCAGTATTATAGGGGCTTAACACACCCTACCTTGATAAAGGCTAGTTTTTGTAGATTAGGATAGCCGACCAGTTCGAGGGAGGCTCGAGTACCATCAGTAAGACCACAAATCTATAAAAGAAACACTTATTTATGTCCCCTTAAGCTAGGCCAAAATACGTCAGAGATCCTGGAGTTCTCCCAATGAATCAACAATTGTTGCAGTTGATGCAAAAACCCCTCCAAAAATTTCTAAATCCTTAAAATTTTTGGAGCCCCTATATCGTGTGTGGAGCGATAAAAAGGTTTCTTTTAAACTCCTAATTACCTCACATTAATTGTCAACCCAGAGACGACTTTTTATTTCAAGAGTGTACTCAGTCTGAGGCGGCTATTTACTCAAGAGTAATGTTTAGTAGTATAGCATTCAGAAAATACAAGGGTAGACAGATGCTAAACTATGACTAAATTGATTCAAAAGGATAAAATCACACAAGACAGCTTATCAGTCAAGGGTGCGGAAGCGATAACCCATCCCTCTAGAAACTGATGGAAAGGAAATTAGAGCATGGACCATAGGTCTGGGAGCTAGGCAGCAACTGCTGAGGCTCACTACAGCCTTAGACCTTCTCTCACACCAAAGCAGCAAATACAAATAAATGGAATGGCAGCAAGTAAAATAGAACAGCAAATGGAAAATGGAACAACAAGTCTAAAATGGAACGGCCGTAAATGGAACAGCAAACTAGAATTAAAAGAATCTGAACAACAAACTTTAATTAATGGAAATGAACAACAACAAAGCCAAATTAATAGCAATCTTTACTCGAAGAATAAATCGAACAGCATAAGAAAATATAACAGCATTGATTAATGATGGAATATGAAACAATGCTGGAAATTCAAATATAAATACACACGACACACCTTAATAGTAATTTGATAATTAAGGATAATACAACTATGCTTCCAAATAGAATAACATTACTTTTGGATTCCAATAATCGGGATTTCAAATGAATCCAATGACAGTAATATTCAATACAGACGCTCTGTAACAGAAATAACTGGTTGAGATTAAAAGCATGCGATCAACTCTGAAAAGATTCAATTATACAATGCAGAGTCATTACACCGATTTCCTGAGAAAAAACATTAATGCATTAATCGTAGTAGAGCATAACATAGCATATGAAAGGTATATCAGATTACTGAGTAATAAAGATAAGAAAACCACGCATAAATCACAGTATCATGATACAATAGCAATTGTAAAGATATGATACACAACAGCAACAGCGTACTCCACCAGAGGCTGGGCCCTTAGCCGCCAGCGGACGCTGCTGGGTTACTTCAGAAGGAAAAGAGTGAAAAACAACACCCAAATTATGTATTAATCATTAAATGGTGAAATCATTACAATAGTTGAAGCTTTGAGACTTACAGCATAAAACAATCCTTTCTTCCTCCCATCCTATCATGAATCCTTGCTTCTGAATATCTAATTCAAATCATCAATTCTCCATCATTCGAATCCCCAAAGTCATCCTGAAGTCCCTCTGAAGCCATTCTGAAGCCATCCTGAAGCCATCCCCATCTCTGATCTTTGTTTTCATTTAAATAGAGAAAGACCAGAGAGCAGTTACACATAGATAATTACAACATGATTTCTTTTACAAATTTGGGTTGATTCTAACTAGATGATCAACAAGAAAATATATTTCTTTTCATCTCTCAACAAAAGCAAGACGAATTTGGGTTTGCAGCTGAGATTTGGAGGACGACCGCAACTGCAAATCTGAGAAAATCGTGCTCAAAGAACCTTACGTTTCTCTCTGTACAAGCTGAATTTGGCAAACCGTTCTTCATAAAGTTAATTGGGCCCGTTCTGAACAAAACCCATGTTCCAGATTTCTCAAATTCGTCTTCATTTGCTCAGAATCTCAATCGCAAAACTGTCACTCCTTAAACCAACGAATTTCTGAGTTGGCAGATTTAAAAATCAAATCTTCAATTTGGAAGTTACCTTGGAGGCTAAAAATGGTGAATAAGGTTATAACCAACTTAATAGAACTATCATTGATAAAATAATTCATAATCATCAATTTATTAGAAATAAAGGAGAATAAATAATATTAAGAGCATAAATCATCATAAAATGGAGTTATATAATAAATTATAATAAATGACATGATGAAGAATAGTGGAAATGGGTGGGATAAGTGTTCAAAAGTGATAATAATAATGGCATATTGACGGCCCAACATACCCCCACACTCAATATGTTGCATCTCCTCATGCAACGAAAACTGAATATATTGCATGTCCTCATGCAACCCAAAGACAAAAACCCATGTGTTAACCAAACAATAAAAAGATATGTTCATTTCAGCTCATGAAATGGATAGAACAAATGAATTCTTCCTCAATTAATGAATATTCAATTTTAGGAATCTTGATGAAGGCATAACAATTAAGTTGCAGCAAAATATGTTATAAATAACAACAACCTTCATTAACCATTTTCCCAAAAACTACAAACCAGATTTTGTTGAAATGTTGCAAATAGATTTGTAATATATGAATGCCTCTATGATCCAAAAATCGAATTGTTTTGATGCACGGATCATGAGATATAAACAAAATGGTTATAGGTGAGAGTGCATGATTTCCGAAATTTTATGAACCAATTTAACTTGAAATGATCTAGGTATGTGTATTTTAATAGTATATCTGTGTTTCCTAGAGATCACAAGAATTGAGTTCATAGTTTTAAAAATATTATTGAAATCAATTTCTACACTGAAATGGTATGCCTTAAATGAGAAAGAAAAGAGAAAACATCCATCATGCGTAGCAATTCCTCCCCCTCTTTGAAAAATTAGCATGCCCTCATGCGATGCTAGAAAACAAAGAGAGCTGGTTTCTACTATCTGTTGAATTCTATGCTTGGTGTAAAACAACATGGAATAAGGGAGGTGTTGAGAATGAATAAGAATAGCAATGGATGATAAAAAATATGAATGACGTGGTCATAAGAAAGAAATGAAGGAACACTCCCCCACACTCGGAAATGATATGCGGCTGAAAAAGGAGAAGTGGTAAAGATGTGAAATGAAGAATGATAAATAATGCTCAAAATGGATTTTCATTAAATTCTCCTAAATTCATAATAAATTAGAAAATTATGCTATTTTACCTCAAGTTTTACCTCCAAAAAGAAAAAAGTGAAATGGCATATATGTATTGACAGTTGTTGAAGCTGATGTAGACACAGTTGGTGCTGAAAGTGATGCAAAAGGTGGAATCCAGGTAAGCACATAATGTCTGAAGAATGGTTCACGTTCGCAAGTTTCTCGAGCCGCTTCTGTTAGTTGCAATAGGGTGGTCATGCGACGAATAGAATTCTGCCCATACTTGTTGTTCTCCTGTAAACAAAACACTATTTTGCATACAATGTTCTTGAATCCATAGTGTTAGCTTTGAATAGCAACAGATAAGATGCATGCAAAAATTTTAATTAGAAAACTTTATGTATACATGTAATACTAATATGTTGTCAAATCAACAAGGTATGGCAAAGTGCAGTAATCATATCGCATGCAATCCCATAATGCATACATTCCCCCCTCCAATGGTTTCCATAACCATAAAGCATATGAAAGGGGTGGTGCTGACGGCAAGGCAATGGAATGAACAATATATCAGTAAATGAAGCAGAATACACTTATCAATGATAGGACGGTGAAAGTTATGGTTATATTGAGAGCAAAGTGTGTAAAGATAGTTATGAATAAGAGATAGGACGCTTTGGATTGATGATAGTTTACGCAAAACGAAAAAGGACAATAATATGTTAAAAAGATGCTTTGCTGACGGTATTCTAGCTGAAAATGATGTGATTGATCATAAAACAATTTCTCATGCGTAAAGGTTCAAAACAGGGAAAAGGTTAAGGAAATAACTTCTCTGATAAAAAGAAAATAAGAAAAGGGTATTATAATAATAATTGACGAAAAGATATAACTTCAATACCATAAGCAAAGCCGCTGCTGCCAACAGGCGTCCATAGCCTCGGCAGGGTTGCTTTTTCACCCATATGAGCCAGAATCCTCAATTTATAACTAGAGAGTTTCAGTGCTATTCTACAGAAGAGATCAGTGTGCTGACGTGGTAACCAGATAACCACACTGCCATTCACTGGGATGTAGCAAAAGTGATCAGGCCGGCTCGTGATGAGACCTCCTGTTCCAAGGATAATTTGGCTATCCAATGGATCATAACCCTGGTGTGGTGGCCATAATGGGAATGTCATTTTGTTACAGCCTTATGAACATGGTAGGCTGGCTCGTAATGAGACCCCCTATCCTCCATCCGTGAACAAAATTTTATTGTTATTACACATTTTTATGATAAAAAGAGGGAGACTCAATACTCCTTAAGAGCAGGGATGGTGGAAGAAGATGAACATGTCAATAGAAAAAAATATACCCATAATATCATTTATTACAGACATAGAAGATTATAACCATGTAGGGTGGAATCAGCATGGTATTAAGATGATCAATCAGTATCATGTACAGTAGAAAACAATGCAGTAAAGTAATATATAAATAATTGTGTTCTTTTGAAAATAAACTATCATCAAGGAGTTGTCCTGTTAAAGGTCATAATGTAAATGATATTAACTTGCTTCAATAGAATCCATAATTTTTGTCCTCATAAAAATAATGTACTTCATGCCGTGAAAGGGAATCAATAAAATGTGGTTGAGATGAACTAGGAATAATCCTACAAGAGAAAGGAAGGGTTGCTCTTAAAAATATTCTCAAAGTGTTGCTTTTTTTGAAGGAACAACAAAAACACTCAAAAAGAAAGTGGTGGTCTATGTAGGAAACAACAAAGAAAATGCATACCAAAAAAACAAAAATACACACAAAAAAGTGTGAAAATGCAAATGTCGTTCCTTTGGAAAAAAAGAACAGAAAAACTAAAAGTGTCGTTCCTTTAAAAAAGGAAAAAAATGCAAGTGCCGTTCCATTTCGAAAAATGAACAGTAAAACGTGAAAGTGCAGGAGTGCTGTTCTATTTCGAAAAGGAAGAGCAGCTGTTCCATTTCGAAAAGGAACAACAAAACGTGAAAGTGCAAAAGTGTTGTTCCATTTCAAAAAGGAACAACAACTGTTCCATTTCGAAAAGGAACAGCAAAATGTAAAAGTGCAAAAGTGCTGTTCCATTTCGAAAAGGAACAGCAAAACGTAAAAGTGCAAAAGTGTTGTTCCATTTCGAAAAGGAACAGCAGCTGTTCCATTTCGAAAAGGAACAACAAAATGTGAAAGTGCAAAAGTGCTATTCCATTTCGAAAAGGAACAACAGCTGTTCCATTTCGAAAAGGAACAACAAAATGTGAAAGTGCAAAAGTGCTGTTCCATTTCGAAAAGGAAAAGCAAAATGTGAAAGTGCAAAAGTGCTGTTCCATTTCGAAAAGGAACAACAGCTGTTCCATTTCGAAAAGGAACAACAAAACGTGAAAATGCATAAGTGCTGTTCCATTTCGAAAAGGAACAACAAAACGTGAAAGTGCAAAAGTGCTGTTTCATTTCGAAAAGGAACAATAGCTGTTCCATTTCGAAAAGGAATAACAAAATGTGAAAGTGCAAAAGTGCTGTTCCATTTCGAAAAGGAACAGTAGCTGTTCTATTTTGAAAATGAACAACAAAATAAACCGTGAAAAGGGAACAACAAAATGAATGGCTGAACCAAAAAGTGCTATTCCTTTAGAAAATAAATAGCAAAACGAAAATGATGTCCCTTTGAAAAAGGAACAGCAGGAACGACAAAAATGCACACAAATGCTGTCCCTTCAGAAAAGGAACAGCAAAATACACAACCATAAAATGCAAACACGCGAAGAATGAATTAACTGTTCATTGCATTGATGCTGAGGATGAGTTGCAGTTTGAATGAAGCAACACCTGAAACACAAAATATAAGAGAAATTAGAAAAGAAACAGCAAAAAGCAGTATGTAAATAAATAAATTGAGTTACAACAGCTATGGTGTTATGTCAAAAAAATGATCTATTCGAAAAATGTTTTGGCAACAAAGACATGACATGAATCTTCAAATGGAAATCAATTCTTCATTTGTTCTATTGTGAATCCGTTGGGTAATGAGTTGGATGAGACTCCCTTTGTTTCATAAAATTTCTTTCAAAAATCACTTGTCCATAAATTGACCTTCTTTATTTTCCCAAGACTTGCAAAAAACGAGTGTCTACCTGCAATAAAACATTAAATCATGGAGAAAGAGAGGTGATCGGGCTCCCCTAATCCAAGAATTATGCAAAGAACAACAAGTAGTTACTCTATATAACAAATCCACAGAGAAAATAACAAAGTAAAATTTATTTGTCACCTGCGGGAGAGTAGTGGCCAATCATGCTAACCTGCAGTGTTTTAATCACAACTTCTTTGTTTTTCACCGAAATTGAGTGATTCCAAAGCAAAATGAGATCTAATTCAAAGGTATATCTCCAGTAGAAACAGGTTTTAAAAATTCAATGATATGATATGTCAATTTTAGATAGAACAACCTGCATAACAGAGTCATTTTCGATTACCCGGCTTAGACCAACAGTTGATATTTCAAGCATAACTTTTTCGTTTGATGTCAGATTCGAATGATTCAAATTGGAAATGAAAGTATATTCATTTATGTATTTCTAATAGAAACAGGTTTTTAGGAGAAGAATAATTGATAGGTCAAATACTGTAAGGAACAACCGGAAAGACATAGTTTTAAGGGTGCTGATTTACGATAGACAGTCAATATTTTGATCATAACTTCCCCATACGATATCGAAAATGAGTGATTCCAATTGTATTGTAAACTAGACTCATAGGGGAATCTACCATAGAAACAGTTTTTAAAAATTCATTTATTTAGGCCTCCAAAAACTGACTGTCCCAACTCTGTTCTTGAGCTGCCCACTAGACACCTTGTCACTGTTTTATTTCTAAATTTTTCGTTTCAAATCCAAATTGAATGATTCAAATTGGGTTAGAAATTAGACATCAAGGGATACCTAGGGTAGAAATATGTTTTAAAAATATTCACTTTTGGTCCCTCAAAACATGACTGTCCCGACTGTTTTTGCAGAAGTTCCATCAAACCCGCAAGCCAAAAAAATGATATTCAAGCATTTTTTATATTGATGATAAAAATGAATATAAGTGTTTGTAGAATTGTTATTTCTATTATAGATCATCTACATACACAAATGAGTTAAAAAAATTATCACCGATGTTGATTTGCATAGCATGTTGCAACAAAAACAACTAGGTTTACATGGAAAACAAAATGCATTTATTTATTCCCTTATTTATTTTATTTTCTATATTAACCTGTTTTGATTTGAAAAATGAATGTGGCTACGTATATGAGTACTTCCAGTGGAGCCATTTTCGAAATAAGGCTCCATGTATACACATACCCAAAGTTGAAAAATGCATCTTAATGGATATTAGGGTATGAGAAGCCAACTTCCCTTCAAAAAATGGTATCAAAAATTGTTGAAGCATAGAGTGATGTTGCAAACAAATGATGGAGTGAAACCAATCTTCAATATATCCTTTACTTTTGGATTTCGCATAGCCATCATATCATGAAGTTCTTGAGCTTTTAAAATAGCTTGTTGACGCATAGTAAAAGAAACCTCATTTTCTTCCATAGCTTCTACAATTTTTGCATTTGAAACATTCTGAATCTCATTGTAGGTTTTCTCTAATGGCGCATGTGAGCTAGAATGGGTGGGAAGGGTGGGTAAATTTGGCAGTTCAACATTGTAAGCATGTTGTAATGGTTTATTGTGGCGAGGGTGTGGAGTTAGTTGAGCAGGGCATTGTGTATGGAATGGAGCATTTTGATGATGTGGTTGATTGGGTTGTGTGAATGGTTTTGATGGGCAAGCAAGATATTTGTGGAAGAGCTGGTGGAGAATATGGAGAATGTGCTTGTGCTACAAGATGAGGGAGAGTAGTCATGCAATCATAAGGTGAACCATGCCAAATTTGTAGATAAGATTGGTGGTTATATTGAAATTGACATGGCTGCCCTAAAACATGAGTATTCCATAATGGATTATGCAAGTAAGAGAATGGAGAAGAAGTGCTTTGAACCATACCTTTAGGCCATGATTTCCATGGTTTTGACCTTGTTGCAGCTTCCTCACCTCTTTTATATGATACTTCCATCCTAGATAAGGAAGAGTGAGTATCTATGAGATGCTCCTTTCGGTCATGAGGGTAAAACACTTCATCATTCTTCATTTTTATGAACCTGCAAAACATCCAATTTTTCATTTAGAGAGCTAATAAAATCAACTTTAAAATTTTCAAATAAAGCATTGATTTCAGCTCTTATGTCTCCTATTCTTGTAGCAGATTTGGAAAAGGAAAAACAAACATCTCTAGAATTCTTACCAGCCTTGGAGATTCCTCTTGAATACCTTATGCACAACTCACAAATATCATCATATGATAACTGAAAAACATCACCTTTTCCTATCAGATTTAAGGGTTCTAAAAATTTATCTTTGATTCCTTTAAGAAGGAGTGTTTTTAAAATCTCTTTTCCAAATGCTTATGTTTTGATTTTTAAAGGTTAAAATGAAATTGATCTACATAGTCCTCCAAGCTTTCATCTTCCCCTTGTATCATATCGAAAATATCTTCATTGGATTTGCAAAAGTATTCGTACTTCTTCAAGAATATGTTCTTCATGTCCTCCCATGATTGGATGCAATTCCCACCTAGGCTCATGAACCATCGGAGAGCTGCTCCTTTTAGAGTAAGAGGAAACACTTTCAACCTTTGATTGTTAGTGTAATAATCATATCCTCTACAAAGTATTTCGAACTCAAATAAAAATGTATGTGGATCTTCATTTGCTAAACCATGAAAATTTGGTAAAGATGGGGGAATTATGTGCATTTGTGTTACTCCTCCTAGATCTTTGATAGGAAATTCAAAAGTAGAAACGTGAGCCATTTCTTACCATAGTATAAGATGTTCTTCATGTGTTTCTTCGAGGCTCCTTCTACAAATGTTCCTGTCAATCGGTTAGTGAAATGGGTGGTGCTTACATCACCACTTGCGTGAGATCATATGATTCATTTTTAAAAATTTCTGTCTTTTTCCTAATTATGCACACAAAAATTCAAACATCTATTTCTACCCTAGGTTCTTTAACAGTCCTGCTGGAAAGCTGATGGGGGAGCAGGGCTTTTACATTCTCCGTACGCAGGTTCTTACCTTTCGTTTTTAAGATCCAACTCTTCCCTAGCAGGCACTCATCAGATTCACACTACTCTTTTGAAATGGCTACACTCTCCCCGGCAATGGCGCCAAAATGTGGAGTGATAAAAAGGTGTCTTTTAAACTCCTAATTACCTCACATTAATTGTCAACCCAGAGACGATTTTTTATTTCATGAGTGTACTCAGTCTGAGGCGGATATTTACTCAAGAGTAATGTTTAGTAGTATAGCGTTCAGAAAATACAAGGGTAGACGGATGCTAAACTATGACTAAATTGCTTCAAAATGATAAAATCACACAAGACAGCTTATCAGTCAAGGGTGCGGAAGCGATAACCCATCCCTCTAGAAACTGATGGAAAGGAAATTAGAGCATGGACCATAGGTCTGGGAGCTAGGCAGCGACTGCTGAGGCTCACTACAGCCTTAGACCTTCTCTCACACCAAAGCAGCAAATACAAATAAATGGAATGGCAGCAAGTAAAATAGAACAACAAATGGAAAATGGAACATCAAGTCTAAAATGGAACGGCCGTAAATGGAACAGCAAACTAGAATTAAAAGAATCTGAACAACAAACTTTAATTAATGGAAATGAACAACAACAAAGCCAAATTAATAGCAATCTTTACTCGAAGAATAAGTCGAACAGCATAAGAAAATAGAACAGCATTTATTAATGATGGAATATGAAACAATGCTGGAAATTCAAATATAAATACACACGGCACACCTTAATAGTAATCTGATAATTAAGGATAATACAACTATGCTTCCAAATAGAATAACGTTACTTTTGGATTCCAATAATCGAGATTTCAAATAAATCCAATGACAGTAATATTCAATACAGACGCTCTGTAACAGAAATAACTGGTTGAGATTAAAAGCATGCGATCAACTCTGAAAAGATTCAATTATACAATGCAGAGTCATTACACCGATTTCCTGAGAAAAACCATTAATGCATTAATCGTAGCAGAGCATAGCATAGCATATGAAAGGTATATCAGATTACCGAGTAATAAAGATAAGCAAACCACGCATAAATCACAGTATCATGATACAGCAGCAATTGGAAAGATATGATACACAACAGCAGCAGCGTACTCCACCAGAGGCTGGGCCCTTAGCCGCCAATGGATGCTGCTGGGTTACTTTAGAAGGAAAAGAGTGAACAGCAACGCCCAAATTATGTATTAATCATTAAATGGTGAAATCATTACAATAGTTGAAGCTTTGAGACTTACAGCATAAAACAATCCTTTCTTCCTCCTATCCTATCATGAATCCTTGCTTCTGAATATCTAATTCAAATCATCAATTCTCCATCATTCGAATCCCCAAAGTCATCCTGAAGTCCCTCTGAAGCCATTCTGAAGCCATCCTGAAGCCATCCCCATCTCTGATCTTTGTTTTCATTTAAATAGAGAAAGACCAGAGAGCAGTTACACATAGATAATTACAACATGATTTATTTTACAAATTTGGGTTGATTCTAACCAAATGATCAACAAGAAAATATATTTCTTTTCATCTTTCAACAAAAGCAAGACGAATTTGGGTTTGTAGCTAAGATTTGGAGGACTGCCGCAACTGCAAATCTGAGAAAATCGTGCTCAAAGAACCTTACGTTTCTCTCTGTACAAGCCGAATTTTGGCAAACCGTTCTTTATGAGTTAGTTGGGCCCGTTCTGAACAAAACCCATGTTCCAGATTTCTCTAATTCGTCTTCATTTGCTCAGAATCTCAACCGCAAAACTGTCACTCCTTAAACCAGCGAATTTCTGAGTTGGCAGATTTAAAAATCAAATCTTCAATTTGGAAGTTACCTTGGAGGCTAAAAATGGTGAATAAGGTTATAACCAACTTAATAGAACTATCATTGATAAAATAATTCATAATCATCAATTTATTAGAAATAAAGGAGAATAAATAATATAAGAAGCATAAATCATCATAAATGGAGTTATATAATAAATTATAATAAATGACATGATGAAGATTAGTGGAAATGGGTGGGATAAGTGTTCAAAAGTGATAATAATAATGGCATATTGACGGCCCAACATTGTGCAAGACTTCCTGCACCTTTGAGATTTGCTCAAAATTTTGCTAGACCATAAGAACCTTGTAAAAACCTAAGTTTTCTAGCTAAGTGAAGCTAAGTTGAGAGATCTTGTTTAAGTAAGTCAGTCGTAGCTTCAGAACGTGACTATGTCAAAAATTTGCGACTATTGTGACCCACAAGTCACTAAGTCGCAATGGTCGCATAGGGTGCACTTACCCCTTGAAGTGACCATGCGACCCTTGCGAACTAGTGACCACTAGGTTGTAAGGTCGCATAGGTCGCAAGGTCGCATAGGCCACACTTGACCCTCGATGCGACCTCACGACCCTTGTGACCTCGTGACCACTAGGTCACAAGGTCACATAGGTTGCAAGGTCACACTTTAGACCCATGCAACCTTCGCACGTGCGATAAAAAATATAAATACGGAGGTCTTCCCATTCATTGTAATGGCTCCCTTGATCGCACGAAAGACAAAGAAGCTTGTGACTTGGGTGTGCGCGCATTTTCTCTAGGTAGGCGACCTAAACCTTCCTGGTAATCATGTTTTTTAACCATGTGTCATTACGTGCCTTCTCGACCTTCCACCTTCCACCCGAGAGGTATTTTTATCCCCTTTTGCTTAGATTTTTGACCTCAGACCAAAGACACAATTTCCCTGGCCTTGTTGAACCTTTCTTGACCCCCTCAGTACCGTTCTTTGATCTTGATCATCCTTTTTTTTTCCAGTAGGCCCTAGCATCTTGCTCAGAAGAAGTCTGGACCTCCCTAAAGCCTCAAATATTTCTCCTTGGCCCACCCAAAACCTAGGTCACATGGCCCATGACTGTGATGCCACTTTTCCCGTGACCTAGCAATTGTGCGACCCGTACAACCTAGTGACTGTGTGACCTGGCGACTACGCAACCACGCGACCTAGTGACTGTGTGACCTGTGACTCTTATGCTAAGTCATGCTCTTTGCCTCGCGACCATGTTACCTAGCTCCCTTTGCAACCTGCTAGAAAACCCTCCTGCCATCTTTTAAAGTTGATTTCATTTAGGGAAGTTTTACTTTATTTTCATGTTGTCTCTCTCATCATGGGATTGTATTCTCGACATGCCAAGTGACGTGGACCTTGAGTGCATATCCTTCTCCCCCTTTGAAGAAGAGATGGCTCTCCCAACTACTAAGGCCACTCGCAGGGGTTCGGGAAGCAGATCGTGGGAGATATACCAAGATAAGGAGCCACCCATTTATTGGGATACATATTGCAACATTAACAAAACCACAAAAATCTCATGGCATGAAATCTACGAAGAATTCTCAAGCCAGAAATACCAAAAATCCATGAGGATTTCCCAATATACCTAAATGTCAAAAGGTCAGACTACACTACATAACATCACACCCGCCGATCTTGCCATGCAAAAAGACTATTGACTAGATCCTGTAGAATATAGATACAGATTCATGGATGATCAAAGACCACACTGGAGCATCATTGGCTATGATCTCCCCTACAGACATTGCTTCCTACTACAGACTGTCGGAGAAACATGAGACCTTTAATACAAAGTCGCTCTTAGGTTTTGTAATCCCAGTCAAAGATATCTTGAGGGAATGGGTTAGATCATATCATACATACAAGATAGAGGGGTAATGGAAGGCTTTTCAACTAATTTCCACTATGATGTGCCGCTTTTATGGTAAGGCAGACTATAACATATTCTATGGCACTTGGGTACCTCTCATCCAAGTTGTCACCACTCGGGGAACTATTTTCAATTGGGCAAGCATCCTGTCATCATCTTTGAAAAGAAAACATAGCTATAGCCAAGCACCCACAGCCAGAAAAACCTCCAAAATTCTACATGGCTTTGTACCTCCTAGATGTTGTCTGCGCAAGATGCCAATTTGAGGGCTAGAGCTACAACTAGGATACATCAACGATCGACCCCATGAATAGGCGCTACAAGCTTTTCTAGGATGCTACCTACAAAGGTATATTAGATGTGATTTCTAAATCTTTTATCGCCCCACTATACCAGCTGCTATTTGGTGAGGAACCACCATGCATATCAAAGAGGTCTATGGAGATAGTGATCAAGGTAGCACATTGGTTTCCCATCCAAGAGGGAACGTTCATTAGAGTGTTTGGTACCCATAAGGCCCCCATGCCCTACCTAGGTTCGTCATGGATAAGACACTCTTGCGAGAAGTCTACTATCAAATGACACAAAGCTTTTCAAAGGTATTGAATAAAGGAAAGAAGAAACCATGGCCTGCCTTCCCTCTCACCATCGACGGATATGTAGTGGAAAACTTCAAACACACGGAAGGAAATGTTGAAGAATTAAAGAGAAGCCATTTCGTAAGTCTCAATTATTGGATGTACAATCCTAAGAGAGTCATGGCCACCCACTACAAGAAAGAAAAATTCAGCTGTTCATATTCGCACACCAGACAAGATCATGAAGACGGGGTGAAGAATTGGTATAACTCCACGAGGGAACTTAGTCCGAGTGAGTAGCAAGCCAGGGATGTGGAGCTCCTCAAGGATTCCCAGGAAAATGTTAATCTTAAAGAAAGAGCCTCCACCATCAAGAAAAAATAGCAGGAGACACAGAGTGGCACCAGGGGATCCAACAAGAAAAAGGGGAAATAGATTGAAGATATTTTGAGCAACCTTGAAGAGGAAGACATCAATGAAACTTTGGAATAGAGAAATGCCACCCAGGCAAGAAAAAACAAGAGCTTAAGAGAAGAAGAGAGAAAGAGATCAAATAGTCTCAAGATTCTAGCAACCAAGGCTATCTTGAGAAGAGGAGGCAACAAGAAGAGCAGGAAAAGGAGAAACAACTACAGGAAAAGCTGCAGGAGGAAAGAAGGGTGTAGGAAGAAGCAGAGAAGAAAAAATAGGAGGAGGAGCGCAGGGTGCATGAAGAAGTAGAGAAGAGAAAACAATAGGAGGAGTGCAAAGCTAGGGTAAAAGAGGAGAAAAGGAGATTAGAGCAGGAGCTGAAAAATGTGGAGGACGAGCTAAATAGGTAATAATCACTAAGAGAAAAAGAAAGAGAAAAGAAAAGGAAACTAGGGGAATCAAGCAAGGAGAGACTGTTGGGTCCCTATAATACTAGTGATTACCCCATTACTATTGTAGTTGTACCCCTTATTAATAATGTTGTGCCCCTATTGTCCCCATATTGTTATTACTGTGCCCCATAGAATCCCTCTATCGTTATTTTTGTGGCTTTATATTATTATTGTTAGGTCGGCTGGGTTATATTGTGACTCCTTAGACTCCTATAGAAAGGAGGTTTTATCATTTGAATCATCCAAGAATTGTTAATTTATGTAATGTAAAAGAGGTTACCCCTCGAAGAGGCTGAATTCTAAGGCGTTGATCTATCTTTTCTATCTTTTCTTGAGATGGTTTCATAACATTTGGTATCAGAGCTATGGATTCTAGGGTTTCGCTGCTCCAAATAGGTCATCATGGAATTTTAGCTATAACTTTTTTTTGACGATGTTTCAGAAGCTACAAACAAAACCCATTTGAGAATACCTTGCACTGAATCTCAGGTCCGAATTGTAGAGCTTTTTGTGCTATATTTTCAGAGATATGCATTGAGGAAGTTGGTCCTTTTGCAGAATCCTGAATTACATTCAAAACAGATGACCTGGGGAAAATCGTCATAAATTTCTCTCTGAGCATCAGATTGAAATTTCATAAGAAGGCACAGAAAGAGGACAGGCTGTAGTTTCTTGTATATATTTTTCAGAGCCAAAGGTCAAAACAGGGACACGTGGCACATCGTACAAGTTCGCTCTACTGAATTAGTCTATAAACAGGTCATTGTGGGAGATTTGGCATAACTCTTCATTGGAGAATCCGATTGGGGTCAGACTGGTGGCATTGGAAAGAGGACACAGAGGGCTACCACAGGTCACAATTTTAGAATTGGATGATGCGAAATTACAGAGATACATCAGAGGCAATATCGAGCTCCTACAAAGTGAAACAAGGTGTGTATTTTTTTAAATGTTTGCTTAAGCTTAGTTTGAAAAATTATTTTGAATGAATTCAAAGGGTATAGTGAAGCATTATTATCAGTAATTGATGCCCCGAAGAAAGAAAATGGAAACACCTAGTAGGCGACCTGAAAGCTCTAGCATGACTCATGAAGAAGAGGAAGAAATGCAACATGATATATCAAAATTACGAGACCAAGTGCAACAAATGTCACTTGCACAAAAAGGAACAAAATCTAAGATGGATTGTTTAAAGGAAGGTGTAGAAGCTAAGATGAATGATGTGGAAGCTAAGATGGATGATTTGAAGATAAATTTGAAGAAAAACATGGAAGAATTGAAGATAAATATGAATAAGTTGCTACAAGAAAGGGTCACTAAGGGTGAAAGGGTAGTAAAGGAAACTCATGATGAGAACGAAAGAAATGTTAATCATGATTCCATAGACTCTAATGTTGGATTGAAGACCCACCATATTTCAAAAATCGATATGAGGAAGTTTGATGGCAAGGATCCCGCAACATGGATATTACATATGGAGCAATTTTTCGATCTCAATAATGTGAAAAACACACAAAAGGTACGTATGGCAACTTTATATTTGGAACCAAATCAGTTTGTATGGTATGAATGGCTTTGCTCTTGTAAATAATTTATCACTTGGGCAATTTTTACGGAAGAATTGATAACACATTATGAGGATACAAAAAACAACACATTTTTTAGCCAATTGATAAGTCTCAAACAAAAGGGTTCAATAATGGAGCACATTGAGGAGTTCCAAAAATTGAACATAAGGGTAAAAGATATTCCACAGGAGCATAGGATTGATGTGTTCATAGGGACTTTAAAGGATAATATCCAACATGATGTTCGCCTTTGGGAACCTGATTCATTAGAGAAGGCATTCAGGTTAGCAAGAAAAATGGAAAGCAAAATTATGGCACCAGGAAGCATACCACTCACAACTATAAAGACGGAAGTGTTGTTGCCCCTAGTCTTCCACAACCTATAAGGTTGACACCACAACAATTGGAAGAAAAAAGAGCAAAAAAGCTTTGTTACAGATGTGATAGCAAATACACTAAAGGTCATAAGTGTGCTGAGAAGAAATTATTCTACATAGATTGTGAAGAGGAAGAAGAAAAGGAGCAAGAAAGGTCAAAAGAAGAGGATATACTCCAGGAACAAAGCCTAGATGAAGAACAAATGAATCCGATGATATCTTGTAATGCATTGGCAGGAATTACCACTCCTCAACCATCAAGATAGAAGGACAAATCAAGAAGAAAAAGGTAATAGTGTTGATTGATTCAGGAAGTACCCACAATTTTATTCATTGTAAGGTAAAAAAAGAATTGAATTGCTTCCTATATCCAGCACCAGAGTGTCAAGTGATGGTTGCAAATGGAGGAACAATAAATTGCTCTAGAAAGTGCCATAATATCAAGCTATCCATGGGAGAATATGTATTGACTAGCCAATGCTTTCCATTCCAATGGGAGGTGCTGATGTTGTACTAGGAGTCCAATGGCTACAATCCTTGGGTACAATAGCTTTTAATTTTCAAGAACTTTTCATCAAATTTCCTATGGAAGGAAAGGAAGTTGAATTAAGGGGTATTGCAGGGAAACCAGGAAAGATAATCAGCTCTAATGGTATGACAAAGCTTCTAAAAAAGGAACAAGGAGGTGTAATTACACAATTGTGTTTGCTAGATGTTTCCACATCGGAATCATCTATTTCTCCAGATCTCCAAAAAGTCCCGGACAATCATTCCAAGGTATTTGAGACTCCCAAAGGTCTCCCACCTATGCGTGATCATGATCATGCTATTCATCTGATTCCAGGAAGTGTTCCTCCAAACATCAGGCCGTACAGATATCCATATGTCCAAAAAAGTGAAATTGAACGTATGGTTGCAGAAATGCTAGAGGCTGGTATAATTCAACCGAGTCAGAGTTCTTTCTCAGCTCCAGTAGTATTGGTGCACAAGAAGGATGGATCATGGCGCATGTGTCCAGATTATAGGGAGCTCAACAAGCTCACTATTAAAGATAAGTTTCCCATTCCTGTCATTGAAGAATTACTGGATGAATTGCATGGATCAATTTACTTCACCAAGTTGGATCTTCGTTCAGGATATCATCAAATCAGAATGAAGACTGAAGACATTCCGAAAATATCATTTAGAACTCATGAGGGTCATTATGAATTTTCGGTCATGCCTTTTGGCCTTCCCAATGCACCCTCAAGATTTCAAGGTTTGATGAATTCAATTTTCAAACCATTCCTTAGAAAATTTGTGTTAGTATTCTTTGATGATATACTAATCTACATCAAGTCTTGGAAGGATCATGTTGAACATGTTGACAAGGTGCCACAACTATTGGAGGAAAAACAATTATATGAAAAATGATCCAAATGTTTCTTTGGAGTGCAAGAGGTGGAATATCTGGGTCATATTGTATCTCATGAAGGAGTTAAGGTAGACCCTAGCAAAATTAAAGCCATTAAGGAATGGAAAATCCCCACATCCATAAAGCATCTGCGAGGATTTCTCGGGTTGACAGGGTATTATCGCAAGTTTGTTAATAATTATGGGAGAATAGCAGCACCTCTAACAACATTATTGAAGAAAGATGCATTTTCATGGACTCCATAAGCAACAAAGGCCTTCAAACATCTTAAAGAGGTAATGTGCCAAGCACCAGTCTTAGCTACACCAGACTTCACAAAAAACTTTATTGTGGAATGTGATGCTTCAGGAAATGGAATTGGTGCTGTTTTAATGCAAGATGAAGGACCCATTGCTTTTGAAAGTCGTCCAATCAAGGGAAAGTTTTTACACAAAGCTATTTATGAGAAGGAAATGTTGGCAATACTCCATGCACTTAAGAAATGGCGACCCTACCTAATGGGAAGACACTTCAAGGTAAAAACAGATCATGATAGCCTTAAATACTTTTTAGAACAAAGATTATCCTCTGAAGAGCAACAAAAGTGGGTCACAAAGATGTTGGGTTATGACTTTGAAATCATCTACAAAAAAGGGAAGCAAAATGTGGTGGCAGATGCACTCTCAAGAAAGGATGAGGATGTGGAAGCATTGTTGTGCGCCATTTCTATTATCCAACCAGATTGGATAAATGAAGCAAGGGAGGAATGGAAGAATGATGAAGAAGTGTGGGCACTTATTCGAAAGTTATAACAAGATTCCAGTACATCTGATACTTTTAGCTGGAAAAATGATTCGTTATGGTACAAAGATCGCTTATACCTCTGTAAGAATTCCCAACTCAAGCAAAAGATTCTTATGGAATTCCACATTTCTCCCTTAGGAGGCCACTCAGGATTTTTAAAAACTTACCACAGGGTTAAGAAGGAATTTTTTTGGGATGCCCTTAAATCAGATATTCAAAAGTGTGTGGTGGAATGTTTGGTTTGCCAACAAAATAAAGTTGAAAAAATTAAGACCCTGGGTCTATTACAACCTTTATCCATTCCAAGCCAACATTGGGAGGAGGTTTCAATGGATACTATCACAGGTTTACACAAGTCTAAGGGAAAGAGTGTCATCATGGTGGTAGTTGACAGACTTACCAAGTATGCACACTTTTGTGCATTATCGCATCCATTTAAAGCCAGTACATTTTCTACTGCATTTATAGAAACAATTCAAAAGCTACATGGAAACCTAAAGATTATTGTAAGTGACAAAGATCCCACTTTCACTGGAAATTTTTGGACAGAATTATTTTCTTTTCTTAGTACTCAGTTAGCTCATATCTCATCTTATCATCCCCAATCTAATGGGCAAACTGAGATAGTAAACAAATGTTTAGAAGGATATCTTCGTTTCTTTATATCTGATAAATAGACACATTGGGTCAAATGGTTGCCTTTGGCTGAATGTGGTATAACACTTCCTTCCATACAAAACAAAAATGACCCCATTTATGGCACTTTATGGATATTAGCCACCATCCATCACATCATATTTAAGAGAAAATTCTAAGGTTCAAGCAGTGGAACATCACATCGAGCATCAACAAAAAGTCCTCCAACTCTTAAAGGATAACCTCGTGTTGGCGCAGAATAGAATGAAACAACAGGCAGATCAACATCGTGGCGAAAGAAGTTTTGATGTAGGTGATTGATTATTCCTATGGCTACAACCATATAAACAAATGTCCCTCAAGAAGGCTAAGAAGGATAATAAATTATCACCAAAGTATTATGGCTTGTAAAAGGTGTTGCAAAAGATTGGTACTATGGCATACAAATTGGAGTTTCCTGTAGCTTCTCAAGTGCACCTAGTTTTCCATGTTTCATGTTTAAAGAAGGTTATAGGAGACAAGCTCCCAGTTCAAAAAATATTGCCAGAGCTTGGCGAGGAAGGACAAATTATATTGGAACCGGAAGCAGTCACAGAAACAAGAACTCAACAGCTACGAAATCGATCAATTTCGGAGTATCTCATCAAGTGGAAGAACTTATCAGCTGAAGATTCCACATGGGAGGATGAGAATGTTGGCATTATGATACATGTGTTGTACTTGATGGCAACCCACTCATAGAAGAACATCTCACTTAGTTATAACTAGATGAATCTTCAGAAGAGATATCAGATGCGTCTGAATGCATGGGATGCAGGACAGCTTAAAGGAATCAGATGTTAAGTTCCAAGTGTGACAAGTTAGCTTTGCCATCAAGTCCAAAGAGGGAGATTGTTGGCATTATGAGACAAGTGTTGTCCTTGATGGCAAAACATGCGGATGACAAATCATAGTGCAGGAGGTCAGTAGTAAGGAATTGATGATCAGTCTACAAGAATGAAGAGAAATTATATATATGCAGGTTCATCATGACCGAGCCGCGTATACACGTAGGTTAGTCTTTAAAAAGGCGCATATGCATATACACGCACTTTCATGCAAGGAAAAGAGCGTATATGTTGGAGAACTTACTTTTGGTCCATGGTAATTAGTCCTTGGTATTTGAACCTATGATATTGGACCGTAGTATCTCGTCAGATGTGTTGATCCCTAGTATTGGGTTCATGGTATTGGTTTGCTATGGTTTTGGACCATGGTATTGAGTAAGGCCTAAGACTATAAAAGAGAAGAAGATCATTAGGCAAGGGGATGGAGAAAGTCTTGAATATCTGATGAAGGATGAGATCCAGTATGCAGGTTATGGGTTGCTTGATCTAAGCTAAGGAGGGATCTCACAAGTTGATGGAGAACAAGATCTAAGGATAAATTAGGATCAAATGGTTTGAAATGAACTATCTCTTTATAGTTGATTATGCATATTATAGATCTATATACTGACGCATGTAATGTTATGAACTGGGCATAACTTAAGTCTAAAATCAGTACAAGTCATGATTAAATATTTATAGATCTGTACACGGGTTGGCTTTGGTAAAAGCGCATATGTACGCGGGTTTGGTTTGTCCAAGTAGTGTATGCACTTTAATGCATGATTTTGATGATACAGTTGGTTCTGGATAGTGTTGCAGAGTTCAGGGTTCTGCTCTGTGTTTTGGTGACTGCTTTTTGTTGACAGGGTTCAGTGATTTAGTATTGGGTGATTCAAAGATTGATAATGCTAGTGTTGATTGATTATGTGCTTCAATGATATTGATGGGTCCAGTATGAAAATTGGATGAAACGTGGCCTTCAAATTATAGAGTTGTGCTTCAGTGTATCTAGTCTAAAAATTTATGAAACGTGGTACCTGGAGGAGAGAAGATTGTAGGTCGGCGCCTACGTACTGGTATCTTAGCTAGTACAAGAACTATGGGGGTTGTAGCTCCCTTCCAGAAGAAGCTGGAGAAGAGAGAGGGTTGTAACTCTCTGCAAGTTGCAGCCTGCGTACTGGTAAAGGACTGTACCAGTACATTATAAAAGAAGTTTCTTATTAAAGGAAGATAGAAACAAATTGCAGCAGGTGGTTTTCACCCACATTGGGTTTCCACCTTATATCATGGTGTTCATGTGTGCTTCTTGTGTGTGATGATCTGTTCTGTTTTACTGCTTCTATTTACTGTTCATATGGTCAATGAAGTTCTGATGCATTAACTAAAGATCAACATGTAATGGATTATCTGATTCATAAATAAACTGGATATACGCTCGTTGCTTTAGACACAATTACATATACACACGGGTTCACTTAACTGAAGTAGCGTATATGTATCTAAGTATGGAATTTAAAAAGTTTTACTGATTTGATAATATTGATTCACCCCCCCCCCCTCTCAGTATTATTTCCAACAATTGGTATCAGAGGAGGTCGTTTGGTAGAAGCTTGATCGCTTGAAGGAGATCCGTGGAACAATGGGAAAGAAGCTTAAGAAGAAAGCACCAAAGAAGAAGAAGACATCTCAGAAGAACTATGACAGTGGGAGAATCGATTGGGGATTAGGTGTAAGAAGCTTTTCAGAATCAGATTCAGAATCATTTCAGAATGAAGATGAACTATCAGGTATGAATCTATTATCCTCTGATGTTCCAACTATCTATCCATGTAGAGAGGATGTATGTGATAGTGAAACAACTAAAGTTTCTTTTATGGGTGAACAAGAAGGATATCAAATAGAGGCAGAATTTAAAAGGATGACAGACAAAATTAGAGATCAAGAAGATCTATTGAACATAAAGGATGGTGCCATCAAAGAAGTTGCTACCAGACTAAAGGCTCAACAAGAGGAAGAAAGCAAGGTAAGGAAGTTATTTAAAGACAAATATCAAAAGTTGCATGATGAAGTAACATCTCTAAGAAATGAAGTCAATGAAAAGAACACAACAATCAAGAAACTCAGAGATAGATCCAGTGATTATGAAAGTCTTGAAGCTACGACCCTCTCACTAAAGGAAGAACTTGAAGAAGCAAAGAAGCAGAATAAAGGTCTACTCCAAGCTATTAAAAAATAGGAAAACGAAGTTATCATTTTAAAAGCACAGCTGGAATGTACCTCCAGAGTTCGTCAAATGCTGCAGGTGTTGAATGAAGAACAAGAAGATGAGATTCTCAAACTAAGGTAACTAGTGGAAGAAGGAAGAAAGTCTGAAGATACCTTGAAGAAGCAATGTCTGGAAAAAGAATAACAACATCAAGTGGAGGTAAATATCTTGAAAGGTAAATTAGAAGAAAAAGATAAACTATTATGATTTCAAGATAGTACTAAAATCTTGGATGATATTCTTAGTAGTCAAAGATCTCCTGCTATCAAAATTGGTCTTGGTTTTCATGAATCTATTGAAGGTGAATATAGTTCACAAGGAGAAGCAAGGAACACTAAAGAGAAATCTAAAATGATCAGCAAGGAGATGAGAGGTCGACCCTATCAACAATCAAGGAACAAGATTCTTCAAAGAAAATATTTTACTCCTCCTATGAATAATGTTGAATGTTATGAATGTCATAATCTTGGACATATTGCAGCTAGATACAGAAGAAGAATGGCTCAAGATCATCACACAAAAATATCATCACATTCTAGGTACTTTAATGGATATTGTTTTTCTTGCAATATGTTTGGTCACAAGGCTGCTGATTGCTACAGGAGGAATATGAAACATGTAAGATGTTATGCATATAACAAGCTTGGACATATAGCAAAGGATTGCAGGAACAAAGTACGAATATCATAGCAAAAGGAGAAATCATCATCACACTTGAAGATATGGAAGAAGAAGGAAGTTCAGTCAGAAAGATGTAGCACCGCACAAAGTACTCAGATGCAGCACAACACAGATATAACTAACTCAGGGAGAGCTGAAAGTGTACAACTTCAGTGTCCTGAATCTCATACGCAAGTTTCATAAAGAGAAGTCACGTATATACGCGCATTATACACTGCAAAGTCGCGTATATGTCAGTCTGAGGAAAAGCAGTGGGGATAGGCTCAGAAAAAGGGTCTGATATGTTTCAGTCCATTATTTGCTCTATCGGTCAATAGTTACAGTCTGCTGAGGATGTGTGGAAATGTCGTGATACTTGTAAAATGTTTTAGAAGTGTTTTGATCCTAACTTGATGATGAGGATGTCTTGATGCTTTTTGCTGATATATGCATGATCAGATCTAACAGTAAACAAATGACACAGGTTGAGGGGGAGCATATGCTTTTAACAATACATTGTTGGCATTATGGTTAATAGTCCTTGATGATGATGCTTATATGGGTAAATAATGTATCTTGCTATGATGTGGTTATGAGTTGTCCATGATAAAATCACATATGATTCTTAGAGTTACATAGTTGATTCTTAGATCATATTTGTGGATTGATGGTGCATATATGATGCTTACATGGTGATCTTCATAAGGATAAGGAGAAGTACAAATATTAAATATACAATATCATTACTTGATGACGAGTCTCTCATATCCTGCTGTCGTCATATGCATGAAGATCATATAATACAGTTATGATGCAGGATTTCTATAGTTCTTGGTGATCATGTGGATGAGGATTGTTGACGTTGATGATATAAATAAGCCTTGATCTTGAGCTCTAGATACATAGTGCTGAATACATGGAGATTGATGAATTCCTACCTATATGATGATAGGTTGATTCTTACATATGTTGATTGATGATTATCAGATGAGCGATATTCCTGTGTAATGTTACATGGATGGTCATGCAGATCTTGATGATGATGACTATGGTGTTTTTCACATATGGAATAATGTGAATGATTTATGATATTGTTCAAAAGGATGATTTGATTTCTATACCTTGGTACAGGACATTTGCAGGTTGCTGATCTGGAAATAGTTATACACGAGTTTTATGAGGAATATCCGTGTATATACCCGTTTTTCTATGGATACAGTCGTGTATATGTTGGTTTGAATGAAATCAGTGGGCCAAACTCATGGTGAGAAGAGCCTGAGATGACTCTGACAGAGACCAACTGGCACAGCTTCAGGGGGAGCAGATAAACTTCTAATAATGCATTGTTGGCATTACCTTAGAAGCTCTTAGTTCGTGTACACAAGCTATTTTGATTTCAGGCAGATCAGGGAGAACAGAAGGAAATCTTCGTTGCTGATCTGAATGGTGATTGATAGTTGCTACTGCTATCAGTTGTGGGTGACTTTCATAAGTCATGTTCTAGATATTTCTTCTTCATGTCATGTATCTCTTCTTTGTGATATTTCTTCTATGGTGTCAAGGTCATGTAACAGCCTATATTGGTTTCCCCACTATGCCTGGGATGAAGATGTAATGTATTTGGTCATCATATGTAAATTTCTGATGTATTCCCACTTGGTTGGGTGGATGATCCCCACTTGGTTCGGTGATGGATGTATGTATTGAGTCTTTTGGTGATAGGAAGGTCATTTATGATAGAGTCGTGTTCTTCTTGTAGAACATCTTTGTGCAGATCTTGCCTATAGTCAGGGGGAGCATGAACAACACACTTTAGCAGTGCGGAGACTCAGCATGTACTAAGGGGGAGAATGGACAGATTGGTACATCTTGGCATATACAAAGGGGGAGCTTATTCAGAAATTTCAGCAGGTACTCAGGGGGAGTATGGACAGCGGGATGTTTATCAAAGAAAGTGAATATCTTGGTCTGCCCTTTGCCCTTGATGTCAAAGGGGGAGAGTGATTTGGTGTTGTTTCCATCAAGTCCAAAGGGGGAGATTGTTGGCATTATGAGACATGTGTTGTACTTGATGGAAACCCACTCATAGAATAACATCTCACTTAGTTATAACTAGATGAATCTTCAGAAGAGATATCAGATGCATCTGAATGCATGGGATGCAGGACAGCTCAAAGGAATCAGATGTTAAGTTCCAAGTGTGACAAGTTAGCTTTGCCATCAAGTCCAAAGAGGGAGATTGTTGGCATTATGAGACAAGTGTTGTCCTTGATGGCAAATCACATGGATGACAAATCATAGTGCAGGAGGTCAGCAATAAGGAATTGATGATCAGTCTACAAGAATGAAGAGAAATTATATATATGCAGGTTCATCATGACCAAGCCGCGTATACACGCGGGTTAGTCTTTAAAAATGCGTGTATGCGTATACACGCACTTTCATGCAAGGAAAAGAGCGTATATGTTGGAGAACTTACTTTTGGTCCATGGTAATTAGTCCTTGGTATTTGAACCTATGATTTTGGACCGTAGTATCTCGTCAGATATGTTGATCCCTAGTATTGGGTTCATGGTATTGGTTTGTTATGGTTTTGGACCATGGTATTGAGCAAGGCCTAAGACTATAAAAGAGAAGAAGATCATTAGGCAAGGGGATGGAGAAAGTCTTGAATATCTGATGAAGGATGAGATCCAGTATGCAGGTTATGGGTTGCTTGATCTAAGCTAAGGAGGGATCTCACAAGTTGATAGAGAACAAGATCTAAGGATAGATCGGGATCAAATGGTTTGAAATGAACTATCTCTTTATAGTTGATTATGCTTATTATAGATATGTATACTGATGCATGTCATGTTATGAACGGGGCATAACTTAAGTCTGAAATCAGTACAAGTCACGATTAAATATTTATAGATATGTACGCCAGTTGGCTTTGGTAAAAGTGCATATGTACACGGGTTTGGTTTGTCCAAGTAGCGTATGCACTTTAATGCATGATTTTGATGATACAGTTGGTTCTGAATAGTGTTGCAGAGTTTAGGTTTCTGCTCTGTGTTATGGTGACTGCTTTTTGTTGATAGGGTTCAGTGATTCAGTATTGGGTGATTCAGAGATTGATAATGCTAGTGTTGATTGATTGTGTGATTCAATGATATTGATGGGTCCAGTATGAAAATTGGATGAAACATGGCCTTCATATTATAGAGTTGTGCTTCAGTGTATCTAGTCTGAAAATTTATGAAACGTGGTACCTGGAGGAGAGAAGATTGTAGGCTGATGCCTACGTACTGGTATCTTAGCTAGTACAAGAACTATGGGGGTTGTAGCTCCGTTCCAGAAGAAGCTGGAGAAGGGAGACGGTTGTAGTTCTCTACAAGTTGCAGCCTGCGTACTGGTAAAGGACTGCACCAGTACATTGTAAAAGAAGTTTCTTATTAAAGGAAGATAGAAACAAATTGTAGCAGGTGGTTTTCACCCACATTGGGTTTCCACCTTATATCATGGTGTTCATGTGTGCTTCTTATGTGTGATGATCTGTTTTGTTTTACTGCTTCTGTTTACTGTTCATATGGTCAATGAAGTTCTGATGCATTAACTAAAGATCAACATGTAATGGATTATCTGATTCATAAATAATCTGGATATATGCTCGTTGCTTTAGACACAGTTACGTATACACGCGGGTTCACTTAACTGGAGTAGCATATATGTATCTAAGTATGGAATTTAAAAAGTTTTACTGATTTGAGAATACTAATTCACCCCCCCCCCCTCTCAGTATTATTTCCAAAGAGGAATTTTATACAGAAGCATCCAGAACTACTGAAGCGTTGAGGACAACACTTTTTTGAAGGAGAGGGGCATGTTAGGTCCCATAATACTAGAGATTACCCCATTACTATTGTAGTTGTATCCCTTATTAATATTGTTGTGCCCCTTTGTCCCCATATTGTTATTATTGTGCCCCATAGAATCCCTCTATTGTTATTTTTGTGCCTTTATATTATAATTGTTAGGTCGGCTGGGTTATATTGTGACTCCTTAGACTCCTATATATAGAAAAGAGGTTTTTTCATTTGAATCATGAAGAAATCATTCATTTGTGTAATGTAAAGGAGGTTGCCCCCTCGAAGAGGCTGAATTCTAAGGTGTTGATCTATCTTTTCTATCTTTTTTTGAGCTGGTTTCATAACATTGGTAAGCTTCATTGGATACATGAGGTTGTGGAGAAGGAAAAATCCATAACCAAATACCTATACAACCACACTATTTTCCTAAACACCATGATAAAATACACTGAAGGTAAAGAAATTGTTCGACCTGCAGTGACTAGATTTAGAGAAAATTTCATATCTTTGTAATTTGTAGCTGAGCAAAAGATAAATCTAAAGAGGATGTTCTTGGGACCTTAGTGGAGGGCATCTAAACATTCCAAGGCCCTTGTAGGCATTGAAGTTGTTGCACTTGTGTTTAATGACAGTTTCTGGAAAGATACTGAAGAGATTATTGTTGTGATGGAGTCCCTTGTTAGAGTTCTCAGGTACTTCAAGTCTTTTAACTTTTTCATGTTTTAAATTTCATTTCAAGCTTCCTTTTATTTTCAACGTTTCGTGTTTATTTAAATTTGAAAGTTTGAACTTTCAGGACGGTTGATGGTGACAAACCCGTTGTGGGTTACATTTATGAGGTGATGGATGTTACAAAGGAGGCCATAAAAAGAAGATATGGGGATGAGGAGGCAAAGTATATGCCTCTTTGGGACATTATTGATGCACATTGGGATAGTAAATATCATTCCCCCTTACATGTTTCTAGGTACTTCTTAAACCCAAAATATTTTTCTGATAAGAGAAAATTTAATGAGGATGGGGAGGTTCGCAGAGGACTTATGACATGCATGGAAAGGTACTTCCCTGATCCAGAATTTCAAAGTCGTGTCTTTTCCCAACTATAGGATTAAAGAGCACCAACTAAATTATTTTCCTATACCAGTGTTATACAAGAAAGGTCTAAGATGTTGCCAGGTACCCTTTGAGGCTTGAAGGCTTCATCAATTCATTGAATTTGCTTAAATTTTATTTCGTATGTTAAATGTTTTATTAAATTTTGTTGTATTTTTAAGCTTTTAATATTTAGTATTTAGTACGTCTACTCATGAACGCTTGCCACTTGCTAGGTCTTTGGTGGCAAAAATTTTGTCTTGATACACCAGATTTGAAGAGATTTGCCATTCGAATCTTAAACCAAGCATGCAGTGCTTCAGATTGTGAGTCAAACTAGAGCATGTTTGATAGAATACATTCTAAGAAGTGCAACCGATTGAAACAAAAGCGCTTAAATTACCTTATATTTTTCCATTACAATCTACGACTTTGCAACAAGAAAATATTAGGTGAGAGCTTGAATTTGAAGGTTTCATAATATGATTTGCGATTTAAAGTTTAAACTTTAAAGTTCAAAGTCAAACTTAAATTCACATTTCAAAGTCTCATGATAATGATAGGTTTGGATCATTCACCAATAGACCTTGAAGAGGTAGATTTGCAAACTACAAATGCAACAGATTAGGTCCAATGAGAGGAGACTCCTCTTTTAAGCCTACATGACTTGAAGAACTTTGAGAGTCAACCAAGCGAAGGAGTGGGAGGAATCGCTTCTACTTCTCACTCTTAAGAGTCTTAGACTCTTTTCTGATCTTTTTCTAATTAGTATGTAGTTGTTTGTAAACTTTTAGAAGCAATTACTCCTAGTTCTATGTAGTCACTAGTTAGGAGTCATGACTTAGTACTTTGGATCATGTTTGGACTCATAACATATATGAGATGCTTATTCATTCATGACATTTTGGACATATATTGATATTATTAATTGCTTGGACATGGCTTTACTAAATATCAATGCAAAATGTTTTTTTTAAACCAAAATATGTGTATATTTTTATTTATTGAATTCACTGATCTTTTCTTGATTTTTCCCCAATCTGATTAAAACTCTTATCTATTTTGCCTTGCCAATTTATTGTTTATTCCGAGTCTGGTAACATTGATTACAAGTTTCATTCTTCACATATGAGTGCTAAGGTGTACTAGAGAGTGCCAATGCATGCTGAGGAGTGTTAGGGAATACTAGGACAACACACAGGAGCACTAGGTCAAAATGCATGGAAGTGAATGAATATGAGGGTGTGTCAGGGAGTGTCAATCAGTGCTAGCTGTCATGCCAAGAAGGTAGTGACAAGGTTTTCTAAGCACAAGTAAGGCATGCCAAGGAATATCAGGGAATGTCAAGAAGTGCTAGAGTGTGCTAGGTAGTTTTGAGGTGTGTTAAATGTGCCAAACAGTGCCAAGGCATGCCAGGTGCTAAGACATGTTAGGATGTGTAGGGTGCCAAAGTATGCCAATATGCGTCAAGGAGTTTCAAGGTAACAAAAGGAATAACCAAGATAAAATCCAAGGAAATGAACACATAAGAGGGTTAATAAGTTGGGACTTTATCTTTTTCAAAAGGGGCATGCTAGGCACACTAATAATATGTTCCAATACATGCCAAGTGCCAATGTGTGCCAAGTGTTAATGTTTGTCAATGCAATATCATGCCAAGGAGTTCCAGGGCATGCTAGGGACTATAGGGAATGCCAACACATGATAGGGGAGTGCTATGCTATGCTATGGCATGCCAACATGTGCTTGGGCATCCTACTCATAGCAATATGTTCTAGGTACAAAGATGTTCCAGGTACAAAGATGTTCCAAAACATGCAAGGTGCCAAGGAATGTTAGTGTACTATTCCAAAGCATGTTAAAGTGTTCCATGAGTGTTGAGGAGTGCTAAGTCTCTCTCATTAATAGAATTGACAAAGCTTGGTTATGTATTAAATAATATAGTTCCTACACACTAGTGGAACTTTATTTAAAGAAAATTTTCTAGATAATAAACCTAATAGAGATGAATCATGTGTTGACTCATAGGAAGACTATATTCTTATGACTTGAGGGAAATGATACACACTAATTACTCCTTAACAAATTGACTGACTATTATAACTACTATGACCTTTGACACATAATGAAAAACACTCCACAACAATGGTCTTAAATCATTATATTTTGACCAAAAATATAGTAACAAGTACATAGCATTATCAAAAACTCATCGGAATGATCAATGATGATGAACATTTTTTTACCGTCACCAAAAGTAACCAAAAAGAGCATTGGTGAGGGTCAATAAAACATCGTCACTAGAAGTGTCACCAAAGAGATAATTAGTGATGGGCCTTTAACGACCCTCACCAAAAGTGTCACCAAAGAGAGAATTAGTGACGGACCATTAACGACCCTCACCAAAAGTGTCATTGAAAACGGCTTTAGTGACAAACCTTAAAGGACCATCACTATATACACTTACAACAACAATTTTTTAAACACCATCACCATATGCGACATTGGTGATGGACCTTAAAGGTATGTCATAGGCATGAAGCGTCATCAAAAACTCATTGGAATGATCAATGATGATGAACATTTATTGACCGTCACCAAAAGTAACCAAAAATATCATTGGTGATAGTCAGTAAAAGACCGTCACTAGAAGTGCCACCAAAGAGAGAATTAGTGATGGGTCTTTAACGACCCTTACCAAAAGGGTCACCAAAGAGAGAATTAGTGATGGGCCTTTAACGACCCTCACCAAAAGTGTGATTAAAAATGGCTTTGGTGATAAACCTTAAAGGACCATCACTATCTAAACTTACAATAACACTTTTTTAAAGACCATCACCATATGCGACATGGGTGATGGACCTTAAAGGTCCCTCATAGGTATGACCCTCAAAAATGACCTTTTTTATTGTAGTGAAATCACTCCTTATCACTTACGAAATTTTTCTCTTCACTTTTTCAACCTCCCTCCTTCAAAGACCTCGTGCTCCTTTTGTAATATCTTCTAAGTAATTACAATGTAACCACCTTTAATTTCTTTTAATTTATTTAATTATTATTTTTGTTTAACTTTGGGAGAAGAGGGTTGTTTGAAGAATATTTTATATCTTTAATTTACATTTGTGTAGGTGAGGTCCCACTAGGCTCATATCCATAACATATCATTAAACACCATCTTATGACTCCCTCAAACGTATAACATAAATGCTAGCATGGAATAAATGAAATGCCACTGATCATAGCCAACTATATCATCAAAAGCCTTATATATATGTATATATATAAAGACTCATAAAAAATGGTATGCATGATATCATCCGTGTGCCTCCCACATGCCCATAAAGCATCATAATAATAAAAAAACATTGCTATCATAATGTATGTCTATATCCATGTCTAAAAACTAATAAAATAAAAGTCAAATAAGAACCCCAAGCATGACTATTACAGGCCATTTTGTCACATCAACCCAAAAGGCCTGAAAATTAGATCAATCAACATCCATGAACACTTTTTCATAATCCCTTTACAAAGCCTTAAGCGTTAATTCTCCAAAAATCATGAGTTTATTGGTTTATTTTCTCATAAACCATCTTTTTAGGGCCAACACACCTTTTCCTCTTATCCCCTAGTGTTAGGTGCAAGTTTCATACTTGAGAATTAGCACTGACCAATGCAGGTTGCTCCATTCTATAGGTGCATTGATTCTAGAAATTTGGGAAAAAAAAAAAAATTGAAGTCTCTTCTTCCATAAGCTTCTAAGGTGGTTTTAACTATTTATTGTGGATAGAGATATCGAAATCCTATTTGATCCTATCTTGGATACCTTATCTCTTATCCCTTGATCTTATCCTCCCTGATAAGTGGATCTTAATCCTAGATTAGTAAATCCTAAACTAACTTGTTTACCCTATAAATTTCTTACCTCCCATGGAGTCTAAGCTGGCTCTTGGAGATTACTATGTTGGATTTTGGAGATTGATAGTGCCCTCATGCTGCTACTTTGAGCTTAAGGAAATCATCATTCATTTGCATTAGGTTTGAGTGTGAAGGTGTGCTTTGTGACAAGGAAGGAGAAATAAGGTGGGGAGACACATCAACAAAGTCAACTCCTATTTATGGTTGTAATTCTCTCCTTTATTATTAATACAAATGACATCCTGTTTTCCTATACTTGTGTTAGGATTATGCTCTTGTATTTCAATTCCATGTTGACTCATTGAATTAAGATATCGGATTATATTCTTTTTTCTAAATTAAGCTAATTCTATTAATGAAAAAGATAGTACAATGAGGCTTTAGCTCATGCATATCCATGCTTGAGTGTGGCAAAAACAACAAAAAAAAAGTCTGGACTGCCTGTAATGGGAAACCAATCTGAATCAAAATAAGGTTGCCAATATTATCTTGCTTCCCACACAGGGGAAACCAGCAATTACGCATATTTTTTAATCAATTTTTCAAGGAGAGACAAAAAACAACCAAGTAACCAAATACCAGCAGCTTTTCCAAAAGCCCCGTAAAGGAAACCAAAAAGAAAAATTCCTAAAACCTGAGAATATTAGACACATGGAAGGTTGTGTGGCCGATCAGGTGCGTGGCAGAGACGATGGGTGTTCCTCAACAATGAAGCATTTGTAAGCCTCCATGTCGACACCTACTTGCTTTGAAGACCCCATGTTGTTTTCCTGCTGCGCTAGTTGTTCCTCCTCGATAAAACAATGGTAAGGATCCATGTCTTCGTCGTCATGCTGGTCCTGGTCCATCTCCTTCCCAGTTTGCTTCGTCCCTACACTGTGAGTGCTCTTCTGGACTATGGTTGGTTCTGCTCTGGTGTGGCCACCATCCTCGTTAAAGGTGATGGAATGAGAGCTCCTCGCAATTCTGGCTAGCATTGTTCTGGAATGGCGTCCACCCTCAATAGCTTGCTCCTTCTCATGAAAGGTTATGGAGATGGTGGTAGTAATGATGGGCCTGTTCATGGAGGAATGAAAGATGAATTGGGCGGAATGGAGAGGCGGCTGTGGATTGGAAGGAATGCCATTGGGAGGCGAAGCAGGGGGCATTGGATGGAGGCAATGAGGTCGTGAGTGGCCTTTACCACTACGAGTGTTTGGGTAGCAACCTTTAGTCTGCTGAGGCAAAGAGGATGTGGTTTCAGAGACCGGAGAATGAGGGGGCGAGTCAATATTCCTCTACTTCCATCCTTGCGACTACGCATTTGATGTCATGTTCTCAGTATGTTGACACTAGGTGTATGAGAATTTCTACCGGGATTAGGCTCAAAGTGATGAGAAGGCTCAGTAGGATTAGCGGGCAGCTCAGAGGAGGGATTACCTGTAGAGGCTGAGTGGAAAGTGAAATGGCAAGCCAAGCTTTGAGTGAAGTGAGTTCCCAGGCCTAAATCAATGCAACAAAGGATGCTGCAGTACTTCCCTGTAGCAATGCAAGAGCTAGGTGCTATAGCTACCTGAGGGCATAGAAATTGCAGAGGCAGAAGATAAGAGACAGGGGCGGTGGTATGATTATCACCAGAGGTCATCTTTGCATGGAGCCGAGGTGGGTAGTTTCAGGCTGGTTGAAGACGGTGCCAACTCAAATGCCATTTATGGCTAGTGTTAATGCATTTTTTAGACTGATGTGCCGGATTATGGAGGGCCATGTGGTATGGCCACTTGTCGTCCCGTTCTGCTGCCACCTTACTATCTTTGTTGGGCACCTGCATCTGGGAAGGATATTGGATTATGTTATGTGGATGTTGTAGTTTATTTTTTTGTTTTAGTCATTTTTGCATGTTCCATTTATAGTGCGTGTAGATAGGATTAGAGCTTACAAGAGAAGAAGAGAGAAGGACTTGCTATGAATTCCAGGTTGGTTCCTTTTCCATATTCCAATCTCTTTAAGGAAAACATTGATTTTTTTTTCCTCTGTTATTCTAGATCATACCACTAGATCCATGGAATTCATTTGTGTCCATGGAAGTGAAATTTCATATAACAATGACAACTCTAGATCCATGTGTCAACCAAAGACTATTCTCTTGTCATCACTCCTATGTCCTTCAACAACCTCAAGATGCAGGTCTAGGAAGAAAAGTTCTCTTCATCATTCATCATTAGTTCTAGGAGTGGTAGTTTGAGAATGGGATTAAGTGGCCAGAGTGGAAGAGAAAATAGGTACAATAATCATAGGTTGTTTTCCTTTATTTTTCTGTGTGAGGGAGATTTGAGGCTACCCTACAGGAAAATTCTCAGCATGATACATTAGAGATTGAATCTAAGGGACAACAATAGGTGGGGAATGTCATGTTGAGAACCAAAGGGCCAATTAACAATCACGAAGGCTAGTTTGGTGGGTTTTTCCTCCCATCTATCATGGTATTGAGGTTTTCTTTTTGGAGGAGGATGAGGCTCATGAATATCCATGATACTAGGGTGTGTTTGAGGAGATTTATGTGACACAAGAGGAGTAGGGGTGTCCTCCTAGATACAGGTGTCCAATTTGGGTTAGCTGGTTAAAATCGTATGAATCAACGTCAAAATCGATAGAAAATATGAATCTCTTAATTTTGTTTTCACACCATGTTAAATTTTCTCTCTTGGCTTTCCCCCTTTGTTTCCATCAGGAGCACGTATTGAAGAAAATCATGTATGTAGAAATGGAAATATTTGTCATGGCATCATATATCTTAATCACATGATAAATAAACAAATCGAATAATCACTTGGATATCTCTGCTCAATGCAATAGTTCTAGTACTTGAAACATTATATGGCTAATGAAGAGGTAAAGCATGAGAGTGAAATAGTAACATGGATATTTTATTCATTCATGTCAAAGCATATAGGTTCACTAGCTTCCACTTAAATGGAGGACATAACTGCAACATGAAATGAGAGGAATAGCATATCAACAATTGAAGGAGAATTATGAAATATTCTAGCCACTATAATATTTATAGGTTGAAACTCAAAAAATAAATTAGTATTGTAACAGGATACAAAAAAATGCCATACATTCCCTAAAAGGACAAGATATGCCCAGATATGAGTCATATCCCTTATTTTCTTTTGTTTGATAGTGAGTTGTATGGAAATTATGGGAGAAGATGTTATGAAATAAAAGAGTGGAATAGTAATTTTTATTTAATAAATATGGTTGATTGATTATGGTGTGAGGGCTTTCAACATTATTTTGAAAGGAGAAGCTTTTTCTAGTCCATTGAAATGGGACAACAATAACATGCTCTACAAAATTATTTTAAGTAAATGCATTGGAGAGACTAGTGTATCACTTGTGAATTTGAATAAGGTTTTGTGAGTCTTCGATAGGAGGGCTCAATATGAAGCCCACATCAAAAATGTCTTGTAACAAATTTCATCAATTTGTGTCTCATTAATGAAGGTTCTGAATTATAAGTAGGGTTTGGGTATGATAACAGATTGAGCGCAACAAGGTCGATGGATTAAGCACCTATATTTTGTTTCCTATAATAAAAAACATTGATAATAATACCAAGAGAGGAACCAAAAATATTGTTACAAAGTTTGTAGCAATAGGTAACCACGGCATAGCTAAAATAACCAATGAAAGAATGCTTTCCAAAAATAAATTTATTTAGTGAAAAAACATAACAACCTTGCATGGAATATAACATAACAATTTGAATGAGATGGGTATTAACTTGTAGATAAAATGCACAACATAAGTTGCCCATAAAACATTGCTAGTAGCATCATAAGCCCATAATACACATTCTTTCTTTTGATACATAAGTTTGTGGGCCTCATTAGGGTTAGTTGGTACATCAACTTCCTAAGGTCATAAATTTGGCATACAATATTTTTTTGATGTGTACGATACCTCATTTGAAATATCTATTTGAGGAAAATAAAATCGAATGTAGATCCATATTTTAGGTTAAGGGTTTTCTCGTTTTCCAAAAAAATGTCGTTTAGGGCCTCAAAACAACTGTGGAAGTTTAGGACCCTAAAAATTGCTAGAAATAGTAAATTGTGCTATAATTAAGGAAACTATAAGAAACAATGTTGGAGGTCCAAGTGGAATAGGCAGATGGACACTAATATCCACTTGGATCACTCCTTACCCCTTAGGAAACAACAGTCCCCATTACGTTGAGTGCCTCCATGAGATGGGAAAATTTTTGCTAAATTGGTCCCTAGTGAGCCACTTGCCTTGATGTACGAGCTAGTTAGCTTTGACAACTCGATATAATTGTATCCTATATTTTCAATTCTTCTTGATATATTTTTTCCATGATCTAATCATTTGTGGCCTGCTAAATTTAGTCTGGGTTGAGCTCTGTTGGTGTTAGCTTCTCAACAATGTTTGATGTGTCCAACAATGGTGGAAAGTATGGACGAAGGCGATCCACATTGAATATGGGGTGAAAGTGAAGGAATGGGGGAATAAAAAGCTCAAAATCATATTATCCAAAATCCTTGGTGATGGTCTAAGGCCTATATCAAAGTGGTTGATGCTTCTGATGAGATCTGACAAGGCATTCTCTCTACAGATGCAACCAAACTTTTTTGGCCACCTGAAAAATTATGTGGCACCTGATGTTGATCATGTCAATGTTTGTACTTGAATTTGGTTTTATCCAATATGTCGTGAACCTCCTATTATCCAATATGTCGTGAACCTCCTAGCATATGTGTTAAATGCACTCAATAAACATGGTGCTTTTATCATCGTCGGATTGAATATGGTCAGATTCTTCTTGTGTATTTGCAAAAGGAAGCGTAACATCTAGGGGGCATAATGGTTGAAATCCTAGGCCCACATGAAAGGGATTTTGGCTAGTCGAACTATGGAGATCTCTCTAATAGCCGTGTTGCACATAGGGAAGACTCTCATCCCATGTCACAGATGCTTAGACTTGTACATGTGTAGTATATGCACAATCATCGTGTTGACGACCTCTGTCTGGCCATCAATCTGGGGTTGAAATGTTGTCAACTTCGTGAACTTGGTGTCCAATAATGACCAGAGGCTCGAACAAAATGCACTTAGGAACCTGCTATCTTGATATGATAGAATGGTATGTGGGACCCCGAAATGTACCCATACTTGTTCAAAGAAAAGTTTGGAAGTGGCTTATGTTATGATACTCTTCTTGCAAGTAACAAATATGGCCATCTTAGAAAAAATTTCACTGACCACAAGTACACATTCATTACCATGCTTGGTAGAAGGAAGTCTAAACATATATTCCATAGACATGGATTCCCAAGGTTGGCTAGGAGTAGGTATAGGAGTATACATGAATTTCTTTGTAATGGTTGGCTTGGTGATGACACAGGCAGTGCAGGATCTGGTATATTTTTTGACTTCATGTGAAAGACTTCGGCAATAAAAATACTTTCACAGTACTTCCACTATATTCTCTACACCAAAATATCATGTGACTCGAATATAGTGTGCCTCCCAAATCATCTTAGCGTGCTTGCCTGAAGGAGCACAAAGGTGTCCCAAGTGGCATAATGATGCATCCTAGAGGTGGAAGTCTGGAACTTACTCACCATCCATCAACATCTGGTATGTGGTGGATAATTCAAGATAGTTTTTATAGAGTTGTGGCCATCCAAAAGCGTTATTCCCATAAGAGTCAAGCATAGTGATAAGTGTATAAATTGCAATAAATTTTCTACTACTAATGAAATCTAACTGAAATAAAGAGGCAAAAATTTCTTCTTCTATTCTGAAAAAAGGAAAACACATGATAGAAACCCATGCAATAACATGAAACCATCAACAAGCAAGGGACATAATGATTTTACAAGGGAACCCAACTCGGAAAAACCCCTCCACTACTTTGCATTAATTTAGATGAGAAAGAGAAACAATTACAATGTCTTGCTTCAACTCTGAAGCACGCCCTGCACTATAAACCAATTCTCTTTCTTCTTGACTTACTCTAGCCAACACTTAGCCAATTCAAGCCTCAACCAACCTCTTATTTCCTTGCGCAATCCTAGAGGAATTAAGCTCCTAAATAATAGGAAACTCCTTATTTACATGCGTAAATACAAGGGGAATTGATCACCTGCTCAATGAAAAAGCATTGTACATTCAATACAAATGTGCCTTTTCCATCCACTTAACTGGGAAATTGTAATTCCATGCATGACTGGGTCTATTTTTAGTTGATTGACTAGTTAACTGAGAGATTAGTGAGTGAACAACAATCATCACCACTCAACTAACCTTCAACTGACTCAACTAATGACTAAAGATCAGTTAACGGAGTTCAACTAAAAATAACTAAACTATATTTCTAAATTTTAGCAATCAACCCATGCACAACTCTACTTCTATTCTATAACTTGAATTTACTAACTTAACTAAGAGACAAGGCCATGTCATTCTAGCTAACTGCAATCCAATTCATCCTATTGATGTAGAAAATCAAATTTTCTCCATTTGACTAAGGCACTAGTCAAATGAAGACTTTTCTTACTACAATTCTGACACTCCCTCTTATCAAGAATAGGGTTCTACACAACCCCAATCCTGCTCCTGTAGGAATGTGCTATAAAAAATTTCCGTATAACTGTTGTTATTTATATTACAACAACTACAATTGAGAACCATCCAAAATATTGAATCAATAGTGTCTCTGAGATGCAACTGTCTCCTGAGTCTCTGACTGCTACTAGCCTGCAACTATCGCGCAAGATATCACTGCTTCAACTAACATTAATCCTACTGCTACTGAATATTGTGATCCCATATAGCAAGGGTAATGATCCATGAGAAGAGTATACTGCAACTTCTACTACTCTCCTATGGATTCTACCCAAATCTTTGCACCTCTGGGACTAAGGGTCTACATCTCCCAACCTCACCCCTAGAGGTATAGCTAGATGCATGGAGAAATCTATCTCTATCTTGCGGACATTTTTAACTCTAACACAAATTTGTTTTACTTGTCAAATAGTAGCATGCTTCAGATAGGCCTTCCCTCTACTGAACATCGCATCATATCCTTTGTCCTCTAACACAACTACAAAAATATTTTTTTTCTCAACCTAGAAACATACATTACATTTTTCAAGTGAATATGGGAGCTTGACTCCCTCTTAAAGGTGACAGTACCAAATTTCATTAGTACTATACTTTCCATAATTTCCAAGCTCTATGTGTAATTTTCGGTCATTCTCCTCTAGGCTGCTAAAGAACTCCTTATTTCCTATCATATGATATGAAGCACTAGAATCTAGGTACGACTCATTCCCTCTCACTATGCTTTCCATACAAGAAATGAGGGTGATATCTAACTCGAATTGTGATGCAAGAGAATATCCTCTTGTTGTTATTGCATGATCCTTACTAGATTTCTTGTGCGGACACTTGGTTACATAGTGTCCATACTGATGGCAGTGAAAGAGTTTAATTTTGCTAAGGCTTTTCTTCTTGCCATGGTTCTAGTTGGATTCTACCTTGCCTTGGGCCTTCATACCTTTGGCCTTCTTTCCTTTTCCAACTAGAGCATACTTCCTCATCTACAATAGATGTGACACCATCTTTAGTGTTTATTCTTATATCCTCCTGCACAAAATCAGACCAAAGTCTCTCCCAATCTAGTAGCTTGTCTCTTCCATTAACTAAATCTTGATAGTTGTACCAGGATTTCTAAAGGCCAAGGAGCACTAAGCTCACAAGTTCATATGATGGCATATTTTCTCCTACTCCTCCAAGTTCATATCAAACCTAATTGAATCTAGATAGGTATTGTGGAATGGTTTCATTTTTCTATATGTGAATGTTCTTGATTTTATCTCTCAATTCTAATTTATTGGCATCACTACTGCTTTGGAATAGATCTATGAGATTTTTCCACATTGCAAAAGAAGTCACCTTTTGATTCAAGTTTGAAACCACATGATCTCTAACACCCTCCAAAATAATCCTCTTGGATCTTGTTGTGTCTTTCTTCCACTAAGAAAGTGTTTGTGCATATGATGTTGCTAGTTTTGGAATATCAGTTTGTGTATATTCCCATACTCCATTATCATCCAGGATAAATTCTATCATGTCTTTCCAGGCACAAAAATTTGAGGTGCCCTCCAATGCATACTAAAGTTGTAATCCATTGAAAGACATTTTTCCTGCACTTAAGAGAATATGCACCAAAAGATATGCAAATAAAAATTTCTTTTAGAGAAGATATATAACAAGGTTTCTATGTAGTCTTATGGAGCTTTGATACCATGTATAAATTGCAAGAAATTTGATACTATTAATGAAATCGAACTGAAATCAAGAGACAAAAATTTCTTCTACTATTTTGCAGGAAGGAAAACACACAATAGAAACACATTCAATAAAATGCACCCATCAAACCACAAGGAGCACAATAATTTTATAGGGGAACCCAACCAGGAAAACCCCTCCACTTCTTTGCCTTAATTCAAAGGAGAAAGAGAAACAATTATAATTTCTGGCTTCAACTCTGAAGCACACCATGCACTGTAAAATTATTGTCTTGATTCTTGGCCTGCTCTGGCCAACACTTAGCCAATTCAAGCTCAACCAAGCTCTTATTTCCTTGCACAACCATGAAGGAATTCAACTCCTAGATAATAGGTAAATTTCTTATTTCCTTGTGCAAATCCAATGGGAACCAATCACCTGCTCATTACTAAAGCATCGTACACTCAACATTATACAATTATAAATACAAATGTTCCTTTTCCATCCACTCAACTAGGAAATTCGAATTCCATGCATGACTAGGTCTATTTTTAGTTCATTGACTAGTTAACTCAAAAATCAGTGAGTTAACAACAATCATAACTACTCAACTAACCTCCAACTGACTCAACTAATGACTAGCGCTCAATTAACTAAATTCAACTGAAAATAACTGAACTAGATTGCTAAATTTTAGCAATCCACCCATGCACAACTCTATTTCTAGTCTATAACTCAAATTTACTGACTTAAATAGCAGACAAGGCCATGTCACTCTAGCTAACTACAATCCAATCATCCTCTTGATGCGGAAAATCGATTTTTCTCCATTTGACTAAGGCACTAGTCAAATGAAGCATTTTCTTGCTATATTTCCAACCGTCAATGCCGTAACCAGTGGCCAACTAAGGAAATATGTAGCATTATTGGTGTTTCCTTCTTGTAATTAATGTTCAAATGAAACTATTGTAGATATGTGGACCATTTCTGATGGCGGTCATTCTGTAGCCTCCCTTCTATCTGCATAAACTGGAGAGGTCCGTGATCTGTGTAGATGATCATCTCATTCCCTAGAATGTAATTTTTCCACTACCAGCAAGGTTGCATGATGGAATACATATTTTTATCATAAGTGGGGTATTTCCAAATTGTATCAAAGAGTTTCTCACTGTGAAATGCCACTGTATGCCCTCGCTAGGTGAGGATTGCACCAATAACATAGTTGGAGGAATGTGTCTTAATTTCAAATGGTTGTTGCAGGTCTAGAAATGTGAGCACTTGTGTGGAGCAAACATGGTGCTTCAGCTCAATGAAAGCCTTCTGTTGGAACTCGGAGAAGAAAAAACTTTAATTTCGCTCTGCCCTTGTGTTGATGGCCAAAAATGACCTCATCAACATTTAGGGATACCACCTGGTCAAAGCCCCAAGTTAGACTATTTTCCATTTCGGATGGTAGTTTTAACTGGTTCTAATGGGTCCAGTTGCCCCCTCACCCTTCCTGCTAACTTGTGATGGCTCTAATTACTTATCAATAGAAAGAGAAATATCACATTTACCCTCTTGCAAAGCTCTTGCAAGAAAGCAACCCTCAGGCCGAAATAATGGATTGGCCAAACCTCACTAGAATTTTAAGGAGACCTCTAAGAATGTAGTGAATAAATATAAATGCAAATCTACTCTAAGATGAAATCAATGTAAAATAAATCATAAATCTATATTGACTAAAAGAATGATTATTCTCCCTCTCAACGAAGAGAAAAGTAAAAGAAGGTTTGGGCCAAATTTGAATTTAGAATAAAAATGAAGTCAATAAGCCAAGGAAATGGTGTCAGGGCTTACTACTAGTTCAAGCAAGTATATGCATTCAACCATCTGATGAATAGTCATCAAATCTCTGTTGCACATATATCTAAATTCAAATAAAATGAATTCAAAATTAGTGATATGAATGCATTAAGGAAATAATTCTCATAAAACAATCATGATTAAAACTTTAGGATAAAATTGATATCAATTTGCCAAATAGTTAACAATGATAACTTGTCAATCTATTTGAATTCAATAATCAACTTTGATTAAAATCTAATCTATCATGAAACGATAGCTTCCCAATTATTTAAACAAGCATACAATTAACTTAATTTATAATAGAGAAAAGCTCAAGAAATATATACTTATCCGGATCAAGAATTGCCACAAAATTGAATTAAATTGAAGCTAATAATTAGTCTTTAACTTTGACAATAGTGTACAAAACTTGCAGATCTAATCAAAGCTTCCTGATAACATAATTTCTCAAAACTTTTCCTGATAGCGTGAAATTTTTGGAGTTGAATGTATCTCTTTAATATGGTCCAAGCTAGCTAATTCTCTAAAAAAATCAGTCCTCTACAATAGTGCAAAAAGCCATTTTTTGGTTGAAAATTTCCTGTAAAGTTTCAGATATGGAAACCCTTCTCCATTCTCCAAACTGCAATTTATAATTTGCAAAAAGAAATCTAAAATTGGAGAGCTATTGGGGGGGAAATTTGCTCCAACAATTATCAGCTGGAAAATTTATTTTTCCTCGATTGCTAGTGTAATCTCATTGATTTAAGAAATTTTGGGGTTGATATTTCCAACTGATCCGTGCCAAAATAAATTCAAAATAGAAAAATGAAAACAAATTAATTTTACATAAGCGAAATCAAATAATAATTCTTTCTATAAATTACAAAATCTAAATTAAATTAGATAAATTAAAACAAAATAAGTTGCATGTTGTGATTGCTTCTTGTAGAGATTTCATTAGCCCACAACAATTTTTCCAAGTCAATGCAATTTTCCCAAACTAAACTCATCAAAACCTTTGTTGCAAATTGTTTACTCATACTTCTACTAAATTTTTGTGCTATTAAATGTTTAGATTTTGGTTGATTTGATGGTGCTAAATTATTCTCCATAATTCTAGCTTTCAAAAGAGTTATCCTTTACTCAATTTAGCTAAATAAAATAAACTTATAACTGATGAAAGATTGATTTTGAAAATTAGCTACATGCTAGAAAATGCACAATCTTAACCAAAAAAATATGAGATTTTTATTAATATTCAATTTTAATTAAAATTAAATAAAATGCTTTTGAAAGTTTAATTAATCCCTTCAAATTTCAAAACATTTAAAATTATTGTTTTTAATTTAATTATATTACGAATCTATATGTCCGAAAACTTATATAAAACAATAAATATAATACACTAAATGGTAATAAAAAATATATTAACTAAATAAAAATATATGAAATGAAATACAATTAAATTAAAACTTTATGAATAAAAGATTTTGAGTTCAAACACAGGTCACATATCTTTAAATATAAATTGGAGGGTCAACAAGAGTTTAATATATTAGAGGGAGTGGATGAGGTTGCTGATATTTATAATATTTATTTTTAAATTTTGTTTTATGTGTTTTTATATATTATATTATATTAAAATGAAGTTTTTTTAATATATATTTTATTATACAGTATTATATACATATCGTTTTGAATTCGGTTAAGTTTGATTGGGGGGTTTATTAATTAAGGAAAAAAATAATAAATCTAATATTTATAAATTAATTATTTAATTAATAAAACAGTTTTTTTACATATTTAAATTAATATAGTAAAATATATTTTGTGCATATTTAAGTTTAGGTGGTTGAAATTACTCAAACTTTGAACAAGCGCTATTTTCAAACTGTAAGTCCAATTTTAGTGAAATTTGGGAAGCTAGGGAAAAACCACACACAATGAAGCAACCAAAAAGGAAAACCGAGAAAAATAAAAATCTCACTAACTTAACAAAATCAAAGCATGAAAGGAGCGATATGACCAAAATTTACATAGAGGACCACCATGTCTTTTGTGAAAAAAATGTGGGGGCTATATGGTCACAACACCTTGGCAACCTGACAAAAAGGCCAAGTGATATGAGAGAATCCCAACATGAACCTTCAATAGAAATTGGCAAGGCCTAAAAAGCTCCGAAGCTCTGTGAGAGTGGTCAAGGATGGCCAATCCCGAATAACTTGGATCTTAGCCAAATCCACATACACACATTTCTCATCAATGGTGTAACCAAGATATTGGACCCGGTTCATGCCAAAGGTGCATTTCTCCAATTTGGCACATAGCTTGTGTTGTCACAGTGTTTGAAGGACCTACCGAGTATGTTGCAGGTGCTCTTCCCAACTCTTATTTAAGATGAGAATGTCATCTAGATATACAACCATTAATGACTTGGTGAAGGGCCACAAGGTGTCATCCATCAACCTCATAAAATTTGCAGGGGTATTTTCAAACCCAAAAGGCATAACCAACCATTCAAAAAGGGACTCCTTGGATTTGAAGGTTGTCTTCCTAAATCCATATGTTCTATTGGAACCTAGTGATAGTCAAACTTCAAATCAATATAATTGAAGTACTTGGCCCCCTTGAGTTGGTTAAGAAGTTCATCAATCCGTGGGATGGGATACCTGTTCCTAATAATGATTTTATTTAGTCCCTGATAATTATTGCAAAGTCTCTGGGTCCCACCCTTCTTTTGGACGAGTATAATTGGGCTCCCATAAGGTGAGGAACTTGGTCTAATGAGCCCTTTTTGTAGCAATTCCTAAATCTACCACTTGATTTCTTTGTTTTCCGGAAGAGAGCGACGATATATTGGCCCATTGGGTAGAGGTGTCTCGGTAGTAAGATTGATCAAATGCTTGACCTGACAGTGCAAAGGTACCCATATGGGTGAGGAGAAGATTTCGATGTATTCTTCCATGACCTTATCCACCTACTTCTAGTATGTGGAGGAACCCTTCCTTCAGGCCATGGATGTAGAGACTATCTTCCCTTTACTTTGAGAGCAAATCAGAAAGAAAACAAACTTCCTGGTCTAGGAGATGATCTTATTGCATTGTTTAGTAGAGATCAAAGAAGTGACGGTAGACATAACTACATTTGGAGTCATGTATAGCTTAATACCCAAAGTAAAATAACAGTGTGCGGCCTAGATCCATACACAACATGATGCTTCCACAAATAAGGTTGGCCCAATAACACATCAAAAACTTCAAGGGGAGCAACATCACATAGTACCTCATTCATGAAGGGATTGATGTTGTAAGGCAGGTGGCACTATTGGTTGACATAGAGGTCTCACCCTTAGTGGAGACATCCAATGGTGTGGTTTCATCTGTAGGCCCAATTGGTTCATGAACTGAAATAAGATGAGGTTCTTTTAACTCTCGCTATCAACAATGAACTGCAACAAAGAACGGTTCACCCATATCTGTGAGTGAAAGAGACACTCCCCCTCCTCGAGATATTCGAGCTCAATATTTTGGACCTTGGTGGTGGTAGAAGTGGCACTAGGCTCTACATCAATAATCTACTTCCCTTTATCATCCCATTTGCCGATTCGGACTCAAAATTAGAACATGCATCAGACTCTGAAGCTTTTAGCTCGGCCACAAATGACTGCATGGCGTGACACTCATTTGTGTTATGGGTGTGGCTCCTGTGGAACTCACACCACTATCCTATGTCCTTCTTCATCTTTGTGGTATCATTATTTGCTTGTGGCTTCAATGGGTTGTTCGAGGTCATTCCACCTTGGCTTTGTCCTTTGTTCTGTGGCCTGGGGGTGCTCTTGCCTTGATTTAGATTTGCAAATCCAAAGTCGTGCTTCTTTTGTTTAATGTTTTGTTCAATATTGGCAACATATAAATATGTTGCACCAAGTGAAGAGATGTCCAAGAACTCCATTTCTTTTTGAATTTATTTGTGCATATAGTCATGATACTTGAGCACTAAATGCTTCTCAAAGTCTTTAATGCCAACCTTGTGCGTAGAGTAAGAAAAATATTTGTGATCTCATGCACATCTTGGTCCCTTTGTTGTTGTAAGGTGGTCCATCATATACAGTTGTCTTCATAGTGCCCCATAGGGTAATATGTTTCCTTAACAGCATCTCAGAAAGAGTTCCAAGAGGGTGCAGCTATAAACAGAGAGGGTCCCTCGACCCTTTTCTCATCATAAGTTTCCCACTAGTATTTGACATAGGTGGTGACCTTAAGTCGTGCAAAATTAGTATTTTCTCTATGAAAGAAGCTATGGACCGAAAAATAACCTTCCAACAGACTTAACCATTTATCTACAACATCTACATGTATCTAACCTTCGAATATAGGAATATCGATTTCCACTTGTACCTTGAATGGGGCAGTGCCTCCAAAGTGACTTTTGGATGAAGATGTGTCACCTATTGGAATTCACAGAAGGATTTGGGAAAAGTTGTCCATCATCTCATTCCTTTGCCACTCGAGGGCTTCTTTGAGTTACAATTTGATAGGATCTCCTAATTTTACTTTTTTCCCGCCATGGGAGGTCATCGGTCTCAGTGAGGACAATCTTGCAAGTGCTCAACCAATTCAAGTCCCAACTCCTTATAACCCAACCTAGTTGGCAACATGCATAGAAAATTTGAGAAAGAGCATACCACTCTAGTACCATTGATACAAATTCATGCAGGATTGAAATGAAATATATAATTAAACAGAAACACATAGCTACAGTGAAAACTTAACTTCAATTAATTAATAACAAATATTGAAAAGTGTTTACATTTAGAATGGAAACAAAATATCTTGGGAAATGGTAGTTTATCTCTGAGAAGAGATGTGATGATTAAATGCCTTCTAAATTGTGTTACAATGAGGCTCAAAGGCCTTTTTATTATTGAGAAAAAATGGAAAACCCTAACCATCCAAAAACATAACCCTAGGAGATGAAGCACCAAAATTTTGTGGGCCATGATGGTGTTAGTTGGTACATCAACTTCCCAAGATCATAACTTTGGCATACGATCTCCATTTGACATGTACGATACTTTGTTAGAAATATCTATCCGTGGACAACAAATTTACATTGAAAACCCTTGGTTTAGGCCACGGGTCTACTCGTTTTCCAAAAGAACGACATTTAGGGCCTCAAAACGGCTTCGGAAGTTTAGGACCCAAAAGATTGCCAAAAATAGTAAATTATGCTATAATTAAGGAAACTCAATGAAATAGTGTTCGGGATCCAAGTGGCCACCAATATCCATCTAGATTAGTCCCCCCTTAGGACGTAATGGTCCCCGTTGCATTTAGTGCCTATGGGATCGGGAAACTTCTACTGAACTTGGTTCCTGGTGAGCCACTTTGCCTGATGCAAGAGCTAGCCAACTTTGACAACTTGATATAGTTGGATCCTCTATTTTCGAGTGTTCTTGATCTATGTGTCCATGATGCGATAAATTTTGGCCTATTCAATGTAGTTTGGGTTGAGCACTCTTGGTGCCAACTACTCAACAATGTTCAATAATTCCAGCAATGGTAAAAAGTATGGTCAAAGGTGATCCACATTGAATACCGGGGGCAAGCCAATGAATGGGAGAATACTGAGCTCACAATCGTTTTCTCCCACAACCTTGGTGATGTTGTAAGGCCCACATCAGAGTGGTCGAAGCTTCTGATGCGATTCGGAAAGGTATTATTTCTGTAGATGTAACGAAATTTTGCTCCCCACCTAAAACTTATGTGGTACCCAATACCAATCGTGTCATTGTTTGTACTTAGCATTGTCTTTATTTGGGATGTCATGAGCCTAATGGTGGATGTGCTAAATGCACTTAATAAACCTGATGGCTTAATCAACTTTAGACTGATCATGGGAATATTCTTCATGTGTAGTTGCAAAAGGCAACATCCTAGGGGCATAATGTTTGAAATCCCAGGCCCACTTGGAGAGGGTTTTGGCTAGTTGAGCTATGGAGAGCTATGTTATAGCTGTGTTGCAAATAGGGAAGATTCTCATCCCATGTTTGGTTGATGACCTTTGTCTGGCCATCAACCTAGGGGTGGAATGTACTCGATTTGGTGAGCTTGGTGTCCTAATCTGATACAATGATTTGTGAGACCCTGAAATGTACCCATACTTGTTCAAATAATATTTTGGTAGAGGAAATATACTCATATGTGATAATATTCTTGTAGGCAACCAATATGTCCATCTTAGAAAATTTGTTGATGACCACAAATAAATAGTTGTTACAATGCTTGGTAGAAGGAAGGCCAAACATATAGTCCATGGAGATGGAATCCCAGGCTGGCTAGGAGTAGGAAGAGGAGTATACATGCCTTTCTTCTTAATGGTTGGCTTGGCGATGGCATAGGAAGTGAATGATTTGATATATTTTTCGACATCTTATTGGAGACTTTGCCAATAAAAATACTGATGCAGTACTCCCATTGTCTTCTCTACACCAAAAAGTCTTATGACCCAACTATAGTGTTCCTCTCATATCATCTCAGTGCACTCAATTGAATGAAAACAAAGGTGTCTTGGGTGGCATAACATTGCATCCTGGAGATGGAAGTATAGAACTTGCTTTCCATCCATCAACATCTGGTACGTGGTGGTGAATTATGGATCATTTTGGTAGATTTTTAGCCATCTAGAAGTCTCATGCCCACAAGAGTCGAGCACAATGGTCAGCGTCACAATTGGCGGTTGACTGAGACAATATGCAACATTATTGGTGCCTCCTTTCTTATACTTATTGATCAAATGAAATTATTGATGATATGTCTACCATTTCTGATGGCGTTCATTCTGTGACTTCCCTTGTGTCTGTATAAATTGGAGAGGTCAGTGATCTATGTGGATGATTGTCTCCTTCCCTAGAATGTAATGTTTCCAATATCAAAAATCCTGCATGAAGGAATACATCTCTTTATCATAAGTGGGGTATTTCTGAATTGTATCGAAGGGTGTTTCGCTATGATAGGAAATAAAATGACCTTGTTGGGTGAGGACTGCACCAATAGCATAGTTAGAGGCATCTGTCTCAATTTGAAATGGTTTTTGAAGGTTTAGCAATGTGATCACTGGTGCAGAGTAAAGGAGATGCTTTAGCTCAATGAATGCCTTCCTTTGGGGATTATACCTAAAAATATTTTCTTTCTCTCTGTCCTTGGTAACTTGACTCAAAGGCCAAGTGATATGAGAGAATCCCAACATGAACCTTCGATAGAAATTGGCAAGGACCAAAAAGCTATGAAGCTCTATGAGAGTGGTTGGGTTTGGGAAATCCTTAATGACTTGGATCTTAGCTGGATCCACATGCATGCCTTGCTCATTAATGATGTGACCTAGATATTGGACTTGGTTCATGTCAATGTTGCATTTCTCCAAGTTGGTGCATAGCTTGTGTTGTTGCATGGTTTGAAGGACTTGTCGAATATGTTGTAGGTGTTATTCCCATCTCTTGTTAAAGATGAGAATATCATCTAGATATACAACCACAAATGATTTTTTGAAGGGACACAATATGTCATCCATTATCCCCATAAAAGTTGCAGGGGTATTTTTAACCCAAAAGCCATAACCAACCATTCAAAAAGGCCCTCCTTAGATTTGAAAGTGTTCATTCATACATATGTGGGTTCTATTGTAACCTGGTGATAATTAGACTTCATATCAATCTTGTTGAAGTGCTTGGCTCCCTTGAGCTAGTTAAGAAGGTCATCAATCCCAGAGATTGGATACCTATTCTTGATAGTGATTTTATTTAGTGTCTGATAATCAATGCAAAGTCTCTAGGTCCCATCCTTCTTCTCAACGATTACAATTAGGCTACCATAAGGTGAGGAACTTGGTCGGATCTTCTATTTTGTAGCAACTCCTGAATCTGCCATTGGATTTCTCTGTTTTCTAGAAGAGAGTGGTTGTATACTAACACATTGGGTGGAGGCACCCTGAGAGTCAGATCAATTGAATGCTTGACCTGACAGTGCAAAGGTACCCTTGTGGGTGAGGAGAATATGTCCCTGTATTCTTCCACGACCTTATCCACCTGTTTCTATTATGTGGAGGATGTTGTCACGGGGGCCATGAATGTGGCCACTATCTTCCCCTTACTTTGAGAGCAAATAAGAAAGAAGATAAACTTCTTGATTTGGGAGATGATCTTAGTACATTATTTAGCAGAGATCAAAGAAATGGTGGTAAGCAGAACTACCTCTGGTATCCCATATAGCTTACTTCCCAAAGTAATAATAACAATGTGAGGCATGGATTCATACACAATATGATTCTTCCACAAGTATGTTTGGCCTAATAACACATCACAAACTTCAAGGGGAGAAACATCACACAACACCTCATCCATGAAGGGCTTGATGTTATAGGTCAGGCAACACTTCTCGTTGACGCATAGATCTCTCCATTGGTGGAGTCATCTAATATTGTATGAGTACAGGTGTGATTTCATTAGTAGGACCAACTTCTTCATGACCTCAGATGAGATGATATTATTTTGGCTCCCACTATCAACAATGAACTTCAGTGGAGAACCCTTCACCCACATCTGTGAGTGGAAGAGACGCTCCCCCTCCTTAGGATATTTTGGCTCAATCTTCTGGTCCTTGGTGGTGGAAATGGTGGCATTAGGCTTTGCATTGATAACCTGCTTCCCCTTGTCATTCCCCTTGTTGAGTTATCACCCAGAATCAGAACATGCATCGGACTCTGAAGCTTTTAGCTAAGTCATCAATGATTTCTTGGTGAGCAACTCATTTTTGTTGTGGGTGGGGTTCTTGTGGAACTCACACCACTTTCTTGTTTCCTTCTTCATCTTCATGGTGCCATTATTTTCTTGTGTTTGTGATGGGTTGTCCTTGGTCATTCCACCTTGGCTCTATCCTTTATTTTGTGGCTTGGGGGTGCTCTTGCCCTGCTTCAGATTTGTAGATCCAAAGTCACGCTTCTTTTATTTAAAATTTTGTTCAATCTTGGTAGCATATCATTATGTTGTACCAAGTGTGGAGATTTCTAGGAACTCCATTTCTTCTTGAATGTCTTTTTGCAGATAGCCATGGTACTTAAGCACTAGATGTCACTCAGAGTCTTTGATGCCCAGCTTTTTGCGTAGAGTATGAAAAATATTTTTGATCTCATGCACATCTTGGTCCCTTTGTTGTTGTAGGGTAGTATATTGTATGTACTTGTCTTCATAGCTCCCCACAAGGTAATATTGTTCCTTAAGAAAATCTCAAAAAGAGTTCCAAGAGGGTGCAACTGTAAATAGAGAGGGTTCCTCGCCCCTTTTCTTAGTGTAAGATTCCCACAAACATTTGACATGTGGGGTAGCCTTAAGCAATGCAAAAGTAATTTTTTTCCTATCAGAGAAACTATGGAACGAACAATAACCTTCCAAGAACGTAACCACTTATGTATAAAATATGAATTTATTTAACCTTCTAATATAGGAATATCAAAGTTAACTTATACCTTAAAGTGGGAAATGCCTTTGAAGTGCTGTTGGATGAAGATTCGCCACCTATTGGCATCTGTCGAAGGATCTGAGAAAAGTTGTCCATCATCTCGTTCCTTTATTACTTGAGGGCCTATTCAAGAAAAAATTTGATAGGATCTCCTGCTTCATTGTCTTTATTTTTTTCCACCTTGGGAGGTCCTCAGTGTCAGTGAGAATGGTTTTGCAAGGGCTCAACCAGTTCAAGTCCCAACTCCTTATAACTTAATGTCTTTGGGGACATGCACAAAAAAGGAGAGGAAGTGAAGACCACTCTAATACCACTAATATGAATTTATATAGGAATGAGATGAAATACAAAATTAAACAGAAACACAAATCTACAGTGAAAATTGAACTTCAATTAATTAATAACAAATATTGAAAATTATTTACATGCAGAATGGAAACAAACTAGCTCGAGCAATGGTAGCTTATCTCTGAGAATAGATGTGATGGATGCATGCCTTATGAGCCATGTTACAATGAGGCTTACAAGCCTTTTTATTATCTATAAAAAATTTAAAACCCTAACCATCCAAAAACCTAACCCTAGGAGATGAAGCACCAAATGTTTGTGGGCCCCGTTGGGGTTAGTTGGTACATCAACTACCTGGGGTCATAACATTGGCATACGATCTCCCTTTGATGTATAAAATACTTCATTAGAAATATTTATTAGAGGATACAAATTTATACTACAAACCCCTACCACGGGCTATTAGTTTTCTCATTTTCCAAAAAACGTCGTTTAGGGCCTCAAAAATGGTTCCAGAAGTTTAGGACCCCAAAAAATTCCAAAAAATAGTAAATTGTGCTATAATTAAGGAAAATGAAAGAAAAAATGTTGTGGGTCCAAGTGGAATAGGTGGGTGGCCACCAATATCCACCTGGATCACTCCTCCCCCATTAGGAAGCAATGGTCCCCATTGTGTTCAGTGCTTCCATGAGATGGGGGAACTCCTGCTAAACTTGGTCCCTTGTGAGCCACTTGCCTTGATGCAAGAGTTCGCCATATTTGACAACTCAATATAATTGGATCCTATGTTTTCGAGTGTTTTTGAGTTGTGTGTCCATGAACCGATCAATTGTGGCTTGTTCAATGCAGTTTAGGTTGAGCTCTGTTGGTGTCAGCTACTCAACAATGTCTAATGTGTCCAACAATGGTGGAAGTTATGGTCAAAGGCGGTCTACATTGAATATAGGGTGCAAGCCAAGGAATTTCATAATACTGAGCTCTAAAGTCTCCCACAACCTTGGTGATGGTGTAAGGCCCTAATCATAGTGTTCAAAGTTTCTGATGGGCTCTGACAAGGCGTTTTTTCTACAAATGTAACCAAACTTTGTTTCCACCTAAAACTTATGTGGCACTCAATGTTGATCATGCCATTGTTTGTAGTTGGAATTTGATTTATCTAATATGTTGTGATCCTTCTAGTAGATGTGCTAAATGAGACAATAAACCTGGTGGTTTTATCAACTTCGGGCTAAACATGGGAAAATTCTTCATGTGTAGTTGCAAAAGGAAGTGCAACATCCAAGGGGAATAATGGTTGAAATCCCAAGCCCATTTGGAAAGGGTTGTGATTAGTTGAGCTATAGAGAGATATGTTATAGTTTTGTTGCACATAGGGAAGACTCTCATCCCATATTCATGGATGCTTATAGTTGTACATGTCTAGTATGTGTATAATAAGCTTATCGATGACCTTTGTATTGCCATCATTCTGGGGGTGGAATGCAGTTGAATTGGTGAGCTTGGTGTCTAAAAATGACTAGAGGTTCGACATAAATGTGCTTAGGAACTTGCTATCCTGATCTGATATAATGGTCTACATGACCTAGAAAAGTACCCATACTCGTTTAAAGAAGAGTTAGGTAGAGGATTTTTCTATGATACTCTTCTTGTAGGAAACCAATATGACCATATTGTAGGATTCAATGTCCTATTTGAGACTTGGCCAATAAAAATAGTTATACAATACTGCCATTGTATTCTCTATACCAAAATGTCTAGCAACCTAACTGTAGTGCGCCTCTGAGATCATCTTAGCGTGCATGCTTGAAGGAACACAAAAGTGTCCCAAGTGGCATAACAATGTGCCCTAGAGGCGGAAGTATGGAACTTTCTTGCAATCGATCAACATTTGGTATGTGGTGACAAATTCTAGATTATTTTTGTAGAGCTACAACCATCCAGAAATCTCGTGCCCATAAGAGTTGAGCACATTGGTCAACGCTGCAACTAGTGGCTGACTGAGGCAATCTGCAACGTTATTGGTGTTTCCCTTCTTGTACTTAATATTCATGTGAAACTGTTGTAAATATGTGGACCATTTTTTATGGTAGTTGTTCTGCAACCTCCCTTATGTTTATATAAAATGGAGAGGTTGGTGATCTATGTGGATGATCATATCCTTCCCTAGAATGTAATGTTTCCATTGTCGGCAAGCTTGCACAATGGAATACATCTCTTTATCGTAAGTGGGGTATTTCTGAATTGTATCGGAGATTGTATCACTACGATATGTCATCATATTCCCTTCTTGGGTGAGGACAGCACCAATATCATAGTTAGAGGCATCTATCTCAATTTCAAATAGTTATTATAGGTCTAGTAATGTAAGCACTACTTCGGAGAAAAGGTGGTCCTTTAAATCAATGAACATCTTCTATTTGGAGTTGGACCAGAAAATCTTTGCTTTTGCTCTGTCCTTGGTAACTTGACTCAAAGGCCAAGTGATATGAGAAAATCCCAACATGAACCTTCGATATAAATTGGAAAAACCCATAAAGCTGTGAATATATGTGAGAGTGGTTGGGGTTGGGCAATCCCAAATGACTTGGATATTAGCCAGATCCACTTGCACATCTTTCTCATCAATGATGTAACCCAGATATTGGACCTGGTTCATGCCAAAGGTGTGTTTCTCCAAGTTGGAAAATAACTTGTGTTTCCGTAGGGTTTTAAGGACCTTCCAGATATGTTGTAGGTGTTCTTCCCAACTCCTTTTGAACTTGAAAGGCCAAAATATATCATCCATCATCCTCATAAAGGTTGCATGGGAATTTTTTAGCTCGAAAGGCATAACCAACCATTCAAAAAGGCCCTCCATGGATTTGAATGTGGTCTCTCATACATATGTCGGTTCTATTGGAACCTTTTGATAGATTGACTTCAAACAAATCTTGTTGAAGTACTTGGGCCTCTTGAGTGGGTCAAGAAGGTCATAAATCCATGGGATTGGATACATGTTTCTAACAATGATTTTATTTAGTGCTTGATAGTCAATGCAGAGTCTCCAAGTCAAATACTTCTTCTGAACGAGTACAATTGGGCTCCCACAAGGTGAGAAACTTGGTAAGATGTGCCCCTTTTGTAGTAACTCCTAAATCTGTTGCATGATTTCTTCATTTTATAGAAGAGAGTGGTGGTATATTGGCCCATTAGGTAGAGGCTCCTCGGGTGTCAGATCTATCGAATGCTTGACTTGATAGTGCAAAGGTACCCCTGTGGTGAATCAGAAAGAATCAGAAAGAAAAAAAATTACTCGTTTGGGAGGTGATTTTACTGCATTGTTTTTTAGATATCAAAGAAATGGCAGTAGGTGGAACTACCTCTAGTATCCTATTTAGCTTACTACCCAAAGTAATGATAACACTACGAGGCCTAGATTCATACACACCATGACGTTTTCACAAGTATGGTTGGCCTAATGACACGTCACAAACTTCAAGGGGAGAAAAATCACACAATACCTCATCCGTGAAGGGCTTGATGTTGCAGGTCAGGCGACATTGTCGGCTGAATCAAAGATATCACCCTTGGTGGAGCCATTTGATGGTGTACGGCTGTAGGTGTGGTATCATCGGTAGGACCAACCCCTTCAAGAACTCATCTGGTATAAGGTTATTTTGGCTCCTGCTATCAGTAATGAACTATAGCGTATAACCCTTCACCTGCATCCTTGAACTGTGGAAGAGATGCCCCCCCTCCTTAGGATCTTTGAGATCAATCTTCTAAACCTTGGTGGTGGAAACAAGGGCACTAGGATCTCCATTGATAATTTTCTTCCCCTTACCATTCCCCTTGTTGGGTTCTGGCTCAGAATCAAAGCATGCATTGGACTCTAAAGCTTTCATCTCAACCACCAATGACTACTTGGCGCGATACTCATTTGTGTGGTGGGTGGGGCTCTTGTGGAACTCACACCACTTTCATGTGTCCTTCTTCGTCTTCATGGTGCCAATATTTGCTTTTGGCTTCGATGGGTTGCCTTTGGTCATTCCACCTTGGATTTTTCCTTTATTCTGTTGCTTGGGGGTGCTCTTGCCCTTCTTTGGATTCATAAATAAAAACTCATGCTTCTTTTGTTTATATTTTTGTTCAATCTTGGAAGCATATCAGTATGTTGCACCAAGTAAGGAGATGTCCAAGAACTCCATTTCTTCCTAAATATATTGTTGTAGAAAACCATGGTACTTGAGCACAAGATATCACTCAAATTCTTTGATACCCAACTTTGTACGTAGAGTATGAAAAATAATTTTGATCTCATGCACATCTTGGTCCCTTTGCTGCTATAGGGTGATCCATTGTATGTACTTGTATTCATAGATCCCCATAGGGTAATATTATACCTTAAAAGTGTCTTAGAAAGAGTTCTAAAAGGGTGTCAATCTAAACACAGAGGGTTCCTTGGCCCTTTTCTCATATTAATTTTCCCACCAATCTTTGACATGGTGATGACCTTAAGAAGTGCAAAAGTAATATTTTCCCTATAGGATAAACTATGGAGAAAAAAGTAACCTTTTAGAAGACTTAACCATTTATCTACAACATCTGAATCTATCTGACCTTTGAATATAGGAATATCGAAGTTAACTTGTGCCATAAAGGGGTGGGACCTTCGAAGTGACTGTTGGGTGAAGATGCGTTTTCTAGTGGCATCCATCAATGGATCTAGGAAAAGTTGTCCATCATCTCGTTCCTTCATCACTTGAGGGATTCCTCAAGAAATAATATGATAGGTTCTACGACCACCTTGTATTTATTTTCTTCCGTGATGGGAGATCATTGGTGTTAATGGGGATGGTCTTGCAAGGGCTCAACCAGTTGCCTTAACTCCTTATAACCTGACCTCATTGGGGTCATGCACAAAAAAATAGAGAAAGAGTAGAATGATTTGATACCACTGGTTTGAATTTATCTAGGAACGAAATGAAATACAGAATTAAACAAAAACACAAACCTTAGCGAAAACTTAACTTCAATTAATTAATAACAAATATTGAAAATTATTTACATGCAGAATGGAAACAAACTAGCTCGAGCAATGGTGGATTATCTCTAAGAATCAATGTGACAGCTACATGTCTTATGAACTATGTTACAATGAGGCTAGGAGTCCTTTTTTATTATTTAGAAACAATAGAAAACCCTAACCATCCAAAAACCTAACACTAGGAGATGAAGCACCAAAAGCTTGTGGGTCCTATTGGGGTTACTTGGTACATCAACTTCCCAACGTTGTAACTTTGGCATACAATCTTTGTTTGATGTATATGATACCTCATTAGAAATATCTACCCTAGGAAAATATTTTTCGACTGTAGAGCCTTTTTATAAGCAAGGATTTTTCTTGTCTTCCAAAAAAATGTCATTTAGGGCCTCAAAACGACTATGGATGTTTAGGACCCAAAAAACTCCGAAAAGTAGTAAATTGTGCTATAATTAAGGAAAATGAAAGAAATAGTGTCGGGGATCAAAGTAAAATAGGCAGGTGGTCACCAATATTCACCTGGATCAAAGAGGAGTGAGGCCCATGAATTCTGTAAGCTTTGAAGCAAAATGTAGTCCTTGTGGGTTCTTATAATTCATGGGATTTAGTCTAGATTGATTGAAAAGAAAGGTGCATGGGATTATTACGAAACAACAATTGCATGCTATGGCAAGAGGAATGGTAATGGAAACTACAATTTAGACCATCAGCCTGAGGATTATTTGCAAGTGGCATGGAACAATAATAGCTCATAGGGAGGTCCCATAATCAATTCAATGTTCTCATATGGAGTTGTGAACTTTCTTTTAAACATGAGAGGTCATGCTCACTACTAGCATGACATTTCAAAGAGGCTTAGAAATTAATCCTTCTAAAAACTCATATATGTCAATTATAAATGAAATAGAATGAGCATAGGAGAGTAAAAATGGAGGAAAATTTGAACTAAATGATGGGGTTAACCCAAACATATCACACAAGAAGAGCCTTACATACAATTACCTAACAAGATAGTTATATAATAAATTTCCACTTCAAGAAAAATAAAAACTTGGCATACATTACTAACTATAGCTTTAAACTAATTTCTAGAGGACCAAGAACCTTACCAACCATACAAAAACCAACTACATGGTATCACAGTCTAATTTTCACTGAAATTAGTACTTGAATCATAGATGGGGTGGGGTTATTTAAGTGAGAAAATAATATAATAGTAGTTTGAAGGGCATAATGGCGATGTACCTTGATGGATTTCCACTCATGGTATGTAGGAGAAGCACCTTGAGTCATGCCTTGGGATGTGAGTTATTCATTGTAGTAAAATTCATTCACCACCCAAATGCATGCCAACCAATATCCTTGTTCATGCACTATAACATAATGGTAGCAAAACTTTATAATATGCCACTATAATACCATAACATATGCCACCTTGAGTATGATGAAAGGAAAGCCATGGTTCTTAACTTATATTTGTGCCCCAAAACCTTTACATATAGTTGTTATACCTCATCAAAACGTGTAGTGTAGGACATGAGCTAGGTCATGTATTTACCATTCCCTTTTTTATATATAAATCTATCAACCTTTGACATATATATGACCATAAAATAATCCAAAGGAAGATACTATGACAAACACAACATTTATGTCATCATGCTTTAGTTATGATAAAGAAAGAGTTATGTCAGGCCATCAAATGCTATAAGTATTGAAATATAATGTGAATGTATTCATCACTAGAAATAAGGGTCATACTAATTGTTTTCCATGCATTAGTAGAGTCATTCCTTAAAAAAAAAAATTAACCATGGAGCCAATAATGAAGATAACATATCAGAGTTGAGATTTGTTTTTCCAATTTTCTGTTATAAACATCATGAACAAAGAACATGCTAACAACTATAAGGATCATAAAGCCATGAAACATAAAATAAATATAATATCCAACCATATTCTTATTTCTCATGGGGACCCCACCTACTCAAAATTTATTTGTTTTATTATATTAATTTTTTTGGAAGAGAGTAGGATTGCACTAGTTTGCACAAATTTTGTAAGGTGAGTCACTCATGAGTCAACAATGGGTCCATAATTCATAATATGTCAGGCATTAGCCTTTCAACTTTTGATGGTCGGGGGTTATCTTGGAGATGATCAACCTAATCCCCTGATGCTAACAAAACCCACATTTTTTCAAGTAACAAGATGATTGGGAGTCGTCATTCGACAAAGTGAGGATCACAATATTCAAGGATTAGGTGCCTTTCAAGACCAAACCCTTATAAAATCCTAATATTAATGGTGTTGATGAGTCCATCAATTAATGAGAAATTTCCTATCAATATGATTCCATTATCAGGTATTAGTCTTTTGGATTTCAATGACTTGGATTTGATCAGGATGGTCCCTTAATATCAATAGAACTTGCATTTTTGTCCAATAAACGGACAATTGAGAGTCATCATTTGAAATATCCACGATCAGAGTATTGAGCCATCAAGTGTTTTTTAGGTCGAACTATTGTGACCTATTGAAATGAACAGGTGCTAACAAGTTCGTTGGTGGAAAAGAACTTTCCTGTTAGTAGGAGTCTGTTGTAGGGCATAAGGTTGATGGGAGGTTGAATTTTTTTTATTGGGCCGATTCCTTGATAGTAAAGGCATTCAAAGCCTTGTATATTATTAGAAAGGAACTTTTCAATCTCGGCTAGTGTAGCGGCAGCTCACACACAGTTTCATGTCTCATCTATGCAGCAGGTTCCTTGTTCCTAGATGGCATTGCAACACAAGGTGTTAGAGTTTAAGTGTCAAAGAGAATAAGACAAGGATTTTGGGTATTCATCCTGAAATTTCCATGTTCGATAAGGAGAAAGACATGGTGAAGGATGTGTCATACTGATGAAATGGTATTACACCATGATGGCATGTGGGTAGGGAGGGTACTATGTGTCTACCACATGGAAGTGGTACAGAAGCTATGTAACATCATGTCAATTCTTTAAATGGGCATAACGTTGTGTCCAAAGCTCAAATTCAAGAAAACATTATATCATTGGAAAGGTCTTGATGAGTAGAAGGCAATGTTGATGTTAGAGGTGAACGCTGAGGAAGTTAGAGAACAAAAAAATCTTATAGCCCCATCTCCATAATTTAACTATGGAGGCCATGTTTAGAATAACTTGCAACCCTAATTAGGAATTGCAGAGTTGCGTATGTTACGTGTAAGCTCTAGCCTCTATATTTGATTTTCACTTATATTTTCTTGAGAGATAATTCCTTCAAATATTTTTTCCAAATTTATCAATTTTTATTTTATTCTCTCTAGTTGTATCTTTTCATCCTCAAGTAATTTTTGATGATCTTTTTGTACTTTCACTTCAATATCCTTTTGAAGTCAAATAATGATTTTATCCATTGACTTCATCCATCCTATTGCATTCTAAATTGTACTTATGACTTAATATCTTCTATATTTAAAGCTTCTTCAAACTTCTTGTAAGTTTGAACTTCAAATATTTTGGTAATTTCTTCATCCATAGTAATTTTTTAAATTTAAATTTTAACAATACTTCATATCTTCTTTCAATATTTTAACATCATTTTCTAATGTTAGATTATGATTTCATTATCAAATAATTTATTCATTTATATTTTCAATTATTCCTTTAAATTTTCCTTAACGGTCTTACATTTTCTATTCTTTTATTTTTTTAAGTTTTTAGCCTCCTTCGCGTTTCATTAAAGAGTTGTAACATTCCTAACTCATTTCCCTTGTTCACAAGCTCTTCTTTTATTTCTTCATTATTTTTTTACAATTTAAAAAGTTACTCTTTAACTTCCTTTAATTCATCTTTTATTTTCTATATCCCTCATTTTATTACTTTATTTATTTATTTGATAAAATTTCTTCTAATTTCTCTTAAATGCAGTGATTATATTTAGTGATTACAACATTACTTTCTCACCATTTAAAAACTTCATATTACTATAAAACATACTTACACCTTATTCCAATATCCTTTATAATATTCAACCATTCACTAAAATCAATTAAATCCTAAAATACTTAAGATCTCATCATTACTTTTAAATTCAAATATATTACATTCAAAATTAACTAATTCTAAATTACCCAAATTATTTTATCAACATTTCTATATAATCTATACTAAAGTGTTTAAGGTTTTATCATCACTTGTTTATTTTGTTAAGTTGTTTGTGATTCTTCAAGCGTGACCTGTGGTTTAAGAAGGCGCAATCCAAAAACATCTAAACTGTCAACATCTAAACTGTCAAAGTCACCCGAAAATCCCATGCAACCTAAACCACATGTCTCCTTCCTCTAGTACAAAGTACAACCACCTTCATGAAATTTAATCTTTAATCACCTAATAAAACATAAACAATTACGCTAATAAAACTTGATAAGTCTTATCATTACTCTTAAATTTAAATACATTACCTTCAAAATTAACTAATTCTAAATTATCCAAATTATTTTAGACATGTACTCTTCATTTTCTCTTTCAAATGAAATTTTACTCAACTTAATCGAAGCTTCCGATCAAAAGTTATACTAGATGTATTTTCAATCCATATTCAAAGAATAATGTATATGTTGATTCTTTATTACTCTACATTTATTTGATGCGCCACATACTTTAAATATTTTAAGTGTAATAATATTGATATATTTATGGCGCAATTCCATAGATATGACCAATCACAAGTTATGACCACGCCAAAGTCTATTTGATTTTCACTTTTATGTGAAAAAAAGTTTTATCAATGATTTTTTCTTATTAATCTTTAACGATTTTATTTTTCAAATTTACATTATTTTAATAGCATGTTTATTTTAAAATAAAATTTTAAAA
>APFE030169051.1:85502-111673 GCA_000404065.3 Pinus taeda
ATAAAAGTGCGTGAACTTTTCTCCACATGAAATAAAATTTTCTATGCATAAAAGTGCGTGAACTTTTCTCCACATGAAATTAACTTTTCTCCGCATAAAAGTGCGTGAACTTTTCTCTACATGAAATAAACGTTTATCTTCATGAAAGTGCGTGAACTTTTTTCTCCACATGAAATAAAATTTTCTATGCATAAAAGTGCGTGAACTTTTCTCCACATGAAATTAACTTTTCTCCGCATAAAAGTGCGTGAACTTTTCTCTACATGAAATAAACGTTTATCTTCATGAAAGTGCGTGAACTTTGCTGCACTATAATTTATCATCTGAGATGAGTGGGTTGCCATCAAGTACAACATATGTATCTTAATGCCAACAATCTCCCCCTTTGGACTTGATGGCAACAACAAGAAATCACTCTCCCCCTTTGACATCAAGGGCAAAGGGAAAACCAAGATAATCTCTTTCCTAGAGAAACATTCTGCTTCCGATACTCCCCCTGAGTACCTGCTGAAATCTCTGAATGAGCTCCCCCTTTGTATATGCCAAAGTGTACCACTCTATCCATGCTTCCTCTGAGTACATGTTGAAGTCTCTGCTTTGCTGAAGTGTGTTGTTCATGCTCCCCCTGACTATAAGCAAGCTCTGCAAAAAGATGTTTTACAAGAAGAACATGACTCTATCATAAATGACCTTCCTATCACCAAGGACTCATACATACATCCATCTCCCAACCAAGTGAGGATATACCAGAAAATGACAACCAAGTACATTACATCATTCATCCTAGGCATAGTGGGGAGACCAACATAGGCTGTTACATGACCTTGATATGACTGAAATATTCCATCAAATGACTACAATAGATAGAGACACACTATTACATCATGAGTCTTGATATGACCTTTACATCGAATGATGACATTTATAACAGAGACCAAACACCTAAATAGATCATGATAAACATCAGCAACGACACTGTATGATATGCTCCATAGCATTTGTCACCAGCAACTTGTAGTAGTGCATGAATCATCAAGGTATGTCTGTATCAACTCATCCTTTTGAATAGAATTATGTATATACAGAATCATTCTATCATATGTGAGAAACACCATAGCCATCCAGATATGCATGGACCAAGTATCATCAATTGGGAATATCTGCATCAATCAACATATGTACGAAACAACCTATCATCATATAAGTAAGAACTCATCATCATCATATCTCCAACAATGCAACTTTCAATAATCATCCATGTATCCAACCACAATCCTTATCCATATGTGTGCTAAGAACAATAGGAATCCGGCATCATAACTTTAATATATGATCTTTATGCATATGGCGAAAACAGCATATGAGTGACTCATCATCAAGTGAATTCAAGCTATGTAATTCTCCTTATCCTTATGAAGATCACCATGTAAGCACCATTAGAGAATCAACCACAAATCTGATCTAAATATAAACTATGTAACCGTAAGAATCATCTGAACAACTCATAACCATATCATAGCAAGATGAATCATTTATCCATATAAGCATCATAACTGTAATATATGATCTTTATGCATATGGCGACAACAGCATATCAGTGACTCATCATCAAGTGAATTCAAGCTATGTACTTCTCCTTATCCTTATGAAGATCACCATGTAAGCACCATTAGAGAATCAACCACAAATCTGATCTAAATATAAACTATGTAACCGTAAGAATCATCTGAACAACTCATAACCATATCATAGCAAGATGAATCATTTATCCATATAAGCATCATCACCAAGGACTATTAACCATAATGCCAACAATGCATTAAAAGCATATGCTCCCCCTAAACCTGTGCCATCTTGTTTACTGTCAGATCTGATCATGCATATCAACAAGAAGTATCAATTCATCATCATTATCAAGTTAGAAACAAAACACTTCTAACCATCAAGTCATTTCCACACATCATCAGTAAATTGTAACCATTATCAAATAGCTCAAATAAACCAAATCATAACTGATCCTTTTCCTGAACCTGTCCCTACTGTCTTTCCTTAAACAATCATATACGCGACTATGCCATAACCAAATCGCGTATATACGTGACTTCTCTTTAAGAAACTTGCGTATGAGATTTAGGACATTGAAGTTTTACACTTCCGGCTCCCTCTGATTTTGTTATGTCTGTATGTTGTGCTGTGCCGCCTCTTTCTGACTGTACTTCTTTCTTCTTCCACATCTTCAAGTGTGATGATGATGTTTTCTCCTTTTGGCATGGTGCCCATACTTTGTTCCTGCATTCCTTAGCTATATGTCCAAGCTTGTTACATGTGTAACATCTTACATGTCTCGTATTTCTTCTATAGCAATCAACAGCTCTGTGACCAAACATATTGCAAGAAAAGCAATATACATTAAAGTACCTTGAATAAGATGATTTTTCTGCATGATGGTCTTGAAACCTTCTTCTTCTACATCTGGCTGCAACATGCCCAAGATTGTGACATACATAACATTCAACATTATTCATAGGAGGAGTAAAAGATTTTCTTTGAGGAATTTCTTTCCTTGCTTGATGATGAGATTGACCTTTTATCTCCTTGTTGAGAATTTCACATTTTGCATTAGAGTTATTTATCTTACTTTGTGAACTAGATTCACCTTCAACAGATTCATGAAAACCAAGACCAGTTTTGATGGCAGGAGATCTTTGACTGCTAAGAATATCATCCAAGATTTTAGTACTATTTTGAAATCGTAAGAGCTTATCCTTTTCTTCTAATTTATCTTTTAGAATATTTACCTCAACTTGATGTTGCTCTTCCTTTTCAAGATACTGGTTCTTCACGTTCTCTTCAGCATTTCTTTCATCTTCCAACTGACATCTTAGATTGAGAATCTCCTTTTCTTGTTCTTCATTCACATCTTGCTGCATTTGACGATTTCTGAAGGCACATTCCAGCTGAGATTTTAAGCTGATAACTTTGTTTTCCTGTTTTTCACTAGCTTGGAGTAGATCTTTATTCTACTTCTTTGATTCTTCAAGATCTTCTTTTAGCAAGCAGATCGTGGCTTCAAGACTTTCATAGTGACTGGATCTATCTCTGAGTTTCTTGATGGTTGTGCCTCTTTCATTGACTTCATCTCTCAATTATGTTACTTCATCCTGCAACTTCCTTACCTTGTTTCCTTCTTCTATCTGCGCTTTTAGCAACTTTTGATATTTGACCTTGAATAACTCCCTTACCTTGTTTCCTTCTTCTAGTTGGGATTTTAGTTTGGTAGCTTCTTCTTTGAAGTCACATTCCCTTTTGTTCAATAGATCTTGTTGATATTTGATTTTGTTTGAAAGCCTTTTAAATTCTGACTCTATTTGATATCTTTCTTGTTCACCCATAAGAGAAAATTCAGTTGTTTCACTATCACTTTCATCTTTTCCAAATGGATAGATAGCTAGAACATCAGAGGATGGAAAATTCATACCTGATAGTTCATCTTCATTCTGAAATGATTCTGAATATGAGGAGCTTCTTACACCTAATCCCCAATCGATTCTCCCACTGTCATAGTTCTTCGGAGATGTCTTCTTCTGCTTATGTGCTTTCTCCTTAAGCTTCTTTCCCATTGTTCGAAGGATCTCCTTCAAGCGATCAAGCTTCTACAAAAGAACCTGCTCCGATACCAATTGTTGGAAATAATACTGAGAGGGGGGGTGAATCAGTGTTATCACATCAATAAAAATTTTTCATTTCCATATTCAGATTCATATATGCTACTTCCACAACTTCTTATGATTCAGTTAGTTGATCCTTAATGAGTGCATTAGAACATTATCAACCATATTAACAGTAAACAGGTGCAGTAAAATAGAACAGATCATCACACATAAGCCACACACATGAACACCATGATATAAGGTGGAAACCCAATGTGGGTGAAAACCACCTACTGCAAGTCATCTCAATCTTCTTCTTAATAAGAAAATCCTTTTACAATATTTCTGTACTAGTGGAGTCTTATACCAGTACGCAGGCTTCTACCTGCAGAGAGCTACAACCCCCATAGTTCTTGTACTAGCTGATCCATTTACTAGTACGCAGGCTCCTACCTGCTACAATGCTCCAAATATTTCAACTGCTACTAGAAGGGAGCTACCACCCCCTTAGCTTTTGTACTAGCTAAGTTACTAGTACGTAGGTGCCGGCCTACAATCTTCTCTTCTTCGGGTACCACGTTTCATTAATTTTCATACTGGATACACCTGAAGCACAACACATAATCTGAAAGGCCACGTTTCATCCAATTTTCATAGTGGACCCATTAATATCAGTGAAGCACATAATCAATCAATCTTCTGAATCACCCAAACATCAGATCAATACATATACAAGGATAATATATGTGCTAGCACCCAGATCTAGTCCATTAGATCACATAAATATGAGTCACTATGATCCTGATCCAATATTAGTTCTCATCCATCAATACTCAAGCTAAACACAATCAACCAAACAGGATATGCAGAATACTGACACCTTTAAACTGTCATCAGAACCCATCAACAACTAGAACCACCTGTGACTTCAAATATCATAGCTCAAATTGTACACGCTACTACAATGAACCAAACCTGCATAGATACGCGCTTACACCAAAGCCAACCCGCGTACAGATCTATAAATATTCAAACATGACTTGCAGTGATTCCAAACTTAAGTTATACCCAGATCAGATCATTACAAGCGTCAGTATACAGATCTAGAATAAGCATAATCAAATATATAGAGATAGTTCATTTCAAACCATTTGATCCTGATCTATCCTTAGATCTTGTTCTCCATCAACCAGTGAGATCCCTCTTTAGCTCAGATCCAGATCTGCACCATAACCCAATCACAGTATTCCAGATCTAGCACTTGATCAAATATTCAATAATTCAGATGATGCTTTGCCAAATGATCTCCTTCCCCTTTTATAGTCTTAGGCCTTTCACAATACCACAGTCCAAAACCATAATAACACAATACCATGAACCCAATACTTGGGATCAACACTTTTGGATGCAATACCACAGACCAAAATCGTAGGATCAAAAATACTGTCGGACCAATACCATGAACCAACCATGAAAGTGCGTGAACTTTTCTCCACATGAAATAAACTTTTTCTCCACATGAAATAAACTTTTTCTCCACATAAAAGTGCGTGAAATTTTCTCCACATGAAATAAACTTTTTCTCCTCATAAAACCACGTGAACCTTTTTTTTCTACATGAAATAAACTTTTCTCTGCATAAAAGTGCATGAAATTTTTCTCCACATGAAATAAACTTTTCTCCACATAAAAGTGCGTGAACTTTTCTCCACATGAAATAAATTTTTCTCTGCATAAAAGTGCGTGAACTTTTTACATGAAATAATCTTTTCTCCGCATAAAAGTGCATGAACTTTTTACATGAAATAATCTTTTCTCCGCATAAAAGTGCGTGAACTTTTCTCTACATGAAATAAACTTTTATCTTCATGAAAGTGCGTGAACTTTGCTGCACTATAATTTATCATCTGAGATGAGTGGGTTGCCATCAAGTACAACATATGTATCATAATGCCAACAAACATCAGAAGCAAAATAATTACACAAAAATAGTATTTTCCTTATAAAATTCAATGACCTGTCCAATTAAAAAAAGAAGTTCATTTATTATTTCACTGGTAGAATGAATGTACTTGTTCTTCATGTGTTGGTGTTTGTGCTGGTGATAGAGATAGATATATTGCTCTTTTTACAGATGATATAATTCCTAGTATTGGTGATAGCGGGGGAGCTAACATTGTCTCTCCTTGCTCTGCCACAACACTTACCTTTTCTGATGATCTTTTTCTCCAGGGCCAGTTTCTTCAGTCCATATTTTGATTTGTGATTTACTTAACACACTTACCTTATCTACATAATCAACAACATGATTTGTATGGTATCTTATTACTTTACAGGGACACAACAATGACATGAGTTAACCCCTTTCAAACTAAATTATGTCACTTTGTGTGCTTTTTTAGAATGACAAGTCATAAAGAAGATACAAAATAGAAAGGCCATGCTTGAGTGTCTACATATGAAATCTCCAAATTCAAGTGCCAATAGAATCAAGCAGCTTAGGTGAGCTAGTAAGAAATAAAATAACAAAAGTCACGAAAAACAAGGATATTTATTCCTACATTACTCTATGAAAAATCAGAGAATATTACATCAAAAAGTGAAAAAAAATGGCTAATAACATAATGAAATTGATTTATTTCTGTTTAAAAAAATGGCACAAGCAAAGATGTCTTTACACTTTTGACTTATGCTTGATTTTCGATTTGCATAAGAATGATATTTTCATGGGAACCATGAAGGCTATTTAACAAATAAGAGTTCATCAATAGAAGAAAGTATAAGAATGTATGTCATATAGTTAGGATTGGTCATAATGGGAAAGTCCAATTTGTAGATGAAGGTTCAGTAGTTCATTTAATACATCATTCTTGAAGAAGCTTATATTTCCTCATAGAATTGTGATACACTGCAACCACCAACTTAAAATGTGTGCCATACACCTAGAATTGGCCACAATGAAAAAAGTCCAACTTGTAGTTGTGCTACACAACTTAAGGTTGAATGGTAGATTTAATATGTAGTTCTTGAAGATTCTTATGTTTTCTCATAGAAATGATGGCAGAGTATAGCCACCACCTTACCACTATTTGAATAGAAAACTTTAAAAGAGTTTCATTTCAAACCTGTTGAATCTAATGTCTGGACATAATAACGTTTGGTCAAGTCTCGCTTGATCAGATTTTACTAGGCATAAGAGTTGCCAAAATGACAACTAATATATGTAAACCATATTTCTTTTCCATACAATCAACATTAAATGGCTGATTTTAAATGCGTTAAGAGAATTGCTGATTCTCTTTACTTTAGGTGTCATGCACCTTGGTGCTTCTACATGTTGCATGCATCCCTGCTAACTCTATGAGGTTTAGATAGCTAATTTTGATTCTTTGTGTCAAGTGTGGCTATCCTTTTACCCTGCATTTATTGTCTATTGAGAGAAATTAGTATACAACATTTATAGGATGTTACAACTTTGAGGCATTTTGCATTGAAATAATAAATTTGGATCTGGTTTCAAAAAGCAAAGACTGATCTTGATCCTCTATATCTTGATCCACTTTGTGAAGTGGAAAAGCCAAAAATGATTAAAAAAATAGTAGAATTAAAAAATAAGGTTTCACTGGTAGGACTTCATGTGTAGGTCTAGTTCGAGATAATGTTGATTCTCATTATGTGAGTGAATATTGTTGAGTATTTTCATCACATTTTTGGGAACTACATCACTGATTTCAAGCCTGTTTATAACTGCCATTAAATATTGTAGTGCAAGACCTAAAAGACATTCAAGCACCATGGAAAAGTCATTGCAGTAAATAAGAGAGATACGAGCTCCTCTCTCCATGGAACGTGTTGTCAAGGGATCACATTAGATCTCGACTAGAAATGAGATGTTAGAGATGGAAAAATTAAAAATTTGAATATTTATTGAGCATATCTTTTATTGTTAAAACCATAATTTGTAAAAATGTCCTCCAAAAGTGAAGCATAGTAAAATTTTTGCATTTCTAAAAATAAAATCAATAGGTACATTAAACAACTGCCAACAGTGCAAATACTCATATATGAGAATAGGAAATCCCAAGAGACCAATCATGGTAGTAGAGAGATAAAATTGTTGCAATGTGCACATGGTACACTCTTCATTGTATTAGGTATTTATAAAAGTACAATATTGATCAAGTGTGGTCATATTTGACCAAGTTTCCTATGGTTAACTAAAATATATGCATTTTGGTGGGTAAACGAAGGTGACCAAGCCCCTTATGATTCAGTACAACAACAAGGAAATTCGTTATAAAAACAAAACGACCGCAGGGGATCTAATACCACGGAAAGGAAATTCGATGTGCAAATGGAAAAAGATATGCAATAGCAGGGGAACTAGTTACAAACTTATTTCTAAAATCCTTGCCTACAACCACACACAAAGACAACAATAACATACAGAGTTTATTGCCCCATGTTTTCAATAGGTTTCTAATGCTAACCTGAGCTCTGAAATATTGAGACAATGCTTGACAAGTGCCATGATAGCAACCCCATCCATGTCCCCCAACCCTAACATCCAGAGCTACTTAAGCTTTGGGAAAGAAAGGGCCATAACATCGTATCACATCACTCATGATTTTCTCGAATAAATCTGGCCCTAGTTATAGGCTGTCGAACCACTAGAAGCAGGTTGGTAGCATGGAAAGCGATGCCCCACATTCATCGCATTCATCTCTTGGAGTTCCTATGCCTCTAGGTTTATGACCATGTTCCCAACACTAGCTCCCTAGAAGCTTACGCTCCACAATTTGTTAGATGCAATGGTAGAGTCCATATGCATGACGAAGAGCCTAAAGCCCCTTGCAAATGGAGGCAAGGCTAGCCCTATCAAAACCCCTGCAAAATGAGGTGAGACTAGCCCTATAAAAACCCCTACGATAGGAGGTGAGGCTGGATCTATCTCTGTAATTCAAGAGGGAAAAAAGATTCAAAAATGCTTTCATCGGAAGAGTCAACTAGTCAACCTCCTACTCCTCATTTGACCTGTTTGTAACACATACCTATCTCCAACCCTCATTTTTTTTACTTCCCCCTTCTTTTTCATAATTTTGCCGCTACTCTTTCAATGAATTGTCTTATTTTATAACTTAATCGAACCAATTTTTTTAATTTCTAACATAAGACAATCAAAATAGTTTTAATTTTTTAATTAAAATAATTAAAATAATAATTTAGGATTTCAAGACAAAATATCAGTTTGGCCTTAAAAAATGTTTTAAAAGACTCTTATCTATAGTGATATAATGCTTGTGGTTGTTTAATCATTAAGTGTCTTTATTTCAATGAGGATTACTACTAAAAAAATTTATTCATGAGGATTAACTTAATATATTTGTGCGCAATTTGGGTGTAAGTCTAAAATAATCCAATAGATAATGCTACCCTTGAGTGCTCTAAAGAGGACATAGATTAAAATATAAATTAAATTATAGAGGGTCGTGATGATTTTCTTAATTAAAATTCCTATAGTGATTAGATGGGAAAGTAGCAAAAAATATGCATCTTATATGAAATTAAAATTTAAATAAGTGCATTGTAATGACAAGACAATCTTTGTAGCATGATAACGTATACAAAACAACTGCGTTAGCTCTTAAAATAAGCATATTAGAGTCCATTTCATATATGAATGAAGTATTAGAAAGTAAACCACAAAGACATAATACCATGGGCTACCCTATCAAACTCTTACATGTAGTAGTGGAAGTGTTATCAAGTTTGAGATGGATGAGGGTAGATGATGAGACTCCCTTGACACCTATATAAGTAAATCCACCCTCTAGAATGAGGACTTGCACCTCTCCTTTATAAAAAAAAATAGGAGGATAGAGAATGTAGTCAAAGAAAGAGAAGAGGATCAAATTACGGTTAAAGGCCTATGTGCTAGATAATTTTGGATGTTACAATTCCTCTCCAGTGAATTTTATCTCTTTCAAAACTAGGTTTGTTGAAAGTACACACTTGCTCAAAACACTTTGTAGCTAATGTTTTTCCTTTAATTGAAAAATATGTTGAAATTATCTTTAGTGAGGTGCATGTTTTCTAAAATATGTGTTATTTTAGCACACAATACTCATGATAACTTATTAAATGTATGAGCAACAAGTCAAGAAAATGCTATGACACTACTTCTCCATGATATCTATTTTTTTCTTATTATGAAGTTACAACCTACTCGAAAGAGTTCAATATATTTCTCCCTTTGTAATAACTTTTTGTTTTCCTTTAGTAACCATATATATCTATCGATTGTTTTTGTATGGATGAAATACAAACATTTCCTAGAATGATCCGCCTTGAGCACACCCTCTCCAAGATTGTTCATTGTTTTCATGCTTGAAACATGAAAGTTGTCAATAGTAATCCCTTTTAAATACATCAGCTCTCAATATTTTCCTTTCTCATTGTAAATTAGCATGTGTGGATGAATGTAGGTCTAATTCAACTTCATGAAGAAAAGCAACCTTGCACATATGTCTAGGTTGAATTGCATCATGAGGAGTTTCCAAGAAGAGGATCACATGCAAGGTGTGGGAATAAAGGTTTATTTTCTCCAAAATAGTATGATGCCTAGCAACTAAAAGAACAAAGGATAATGTGTGTTAAAATAGCAAAAGGCCCTCAAGCAAGGCACCCCTTCCTAGGCTATATTAGAGATCTTAGGCTTAAGAACATGCATGCAAACTCTCTTTAAAGCAAGCGCTTCACGATAAATAAGAAATCTTCCCAAATGCCACTCAACTCAAAATTAAGCAATCAAAATTTTGCAAACATTTAAAATAATAAAATGAAGATATTGTTATTTTTCTAATGTGTTCCCACATTGTTTGTAGGCATTGATATAAAAAGGTAAATCAAGGAAAATGGAAACTATCGTGAGCCTTTTCATGCAAAACCTTAAAGACAAGAACCTATTTTCCAGTAAATATTTAGTTTGGTATAAAGTATGGAATAAAAAATTCCTTTACATAAGGTTCCTGAATTTATTAGAGGAGAAAAAATGAACTCAAAAACTGGATGTTCTTTCACTCACCCAAAAAAAAAAAACAAAGTGCAAGGGCTAATGCTTCCTTGCAATACGAGGTGTATGTATTTTAGAAATACATTGGTTAGTTGTTGGTATTAATATGATTTTTTCCTTGGTCATATGCATTGACATTTTAATATTTTTTATGTAATTATGCTTCCTCATACAACCTAAAGGATAGAAGAGGAGAACAAAAAATGAAATGGAGACCCTCATTTGTGGAAAAGAGGGGTTGATAATGTCATTTCGTTGTAAAGGTTTTTGTTCAAAACCATGAGATAGAAATACTAACATATAACATTTACAAACATGAATATTGAGAAGAATATCCCTATCATAGTCAGCATGGCACTTTAGGTGATGTTAGATATCATCAAGAACAGAACTTGGAAGTTGATGGACCCTCCATTTGAAACCAAACTAGCTTGTTATGAGCGGGTCTACAAAAATAAGTACAAATTAGATGACTCAATTAAAAAGTGAAAAGTAAGCCTCATTGGAAATTGATTTGCATAGAAAGAAAGCATTGATTATGAAGAGAATTTTTCATCCACAAAAAAATGAGCCGCCATGTACACTCTCTTTTCCTTGGAAACAAAAAATAGATGGGAATCCCATCAAATGGATGCAAATGGTACCTTCTTAGACAAAGGCTTGAAATAGAATGTCATCATGTATCAACCAAAAGGCTCTGTTATGAAGGAAAGATAATAAAAAGTGGGAAAACTCTTTAAATCCTTATATGGCATAAAATAAGAACCACAACCATGGTATGAAAGTTAATTTAACATCTTCTAAAATTGAATTTAAAACACTTTAATATTGATGATGCAACTATGTTTGACAAGAAAGCTGTCAAAATTGTTGTGTATCTTGTAATGTATGTATCTGATTTGTTGATGACATGGACTAATGAAATATATTTTGCATCGATAAAGAAAAAGTTGAAAAGGGTTTTAAGATGATAAATTTGGGACATATTCACTACGACTTGGGCATTGACGTGACCCAATATCCAAAGTACATATTCATCTCCTAAAATAAGTGCATTGGAGAATTATTGTATAGCTTTGGCATGGTTGAATGTAACTCTCATTATACTCTAATGGAAATAATTTAAAGTTCACATCAAAAAAAGGAAATGAATTTAGGGATGTAACCAAGTACATACAAGTTTGTAGAAGCCTTATCTTCCTTAGCACCACCAAATTATACATTTCATTTGTTGTTGGGATAATTTCTAGGTTTATGCAAACTCCTTGTGAATTACATTTGTTTGTTGCAAAAAACATTTTGAAATTCTTAAAGGGGTCTCAATGTTTTGGACTCAAGTATACCAAGGTGGATAAATTCATCTTGATTGGATATTCTTATTTAGACTTTGTTGATGACAAAAAAATGGAGCGTTGAATTTTAAGCTAGCTCATGATTCTTAGATCAATAATTGTCTCATGGGGTCACATAAACAATCAATTCCAAAAAATTCCACAATAGAGGTAGAATACATGGTAGTTAAAGAATCAAGAAAGGAAATTGTGTGATTTAAGAAAATACTTGAATATTTGTATGAGAAACTAGTGAATTATACTCCTCTTCTACTTGACAACACTTATGTAGTCAACTTATCCCATAATTCAAGATTCCATGATCAAACTAGGAATGTCAACATTAAGAATTTGATTCAATATCATGTGGAGACCAGGTCAACTCATTTGGCAGTTTATTCTACAAATGAAAAAATTATGAACATTTTCACCAAAGTGCTAATTAGTCAAAAGTTTGAAAGGTTTATAAATATGATCATGCTCATAATAACCCCTTCAACTTAAGTGGAGGTATGTTACTAGGTTTTGTCAGAAACCTAGGGGGATTGCTTGTGTCTATACTTGTGATTATTCCTCATAACACCAAGGTATTCCAATATGTGTCAAGGAGTGCCAAGGAAACAAAAGGAATAATCAAGGTAAAATGCAAAGAAATGAACACATAATAGGGTTAATAAGTCGAGACTTTATCTTTTTCGAAAGGGGCATGCTAGGCACATAATAGTAGGTTCTAATACATGGAAAGTGCCAATGTGTGTCAAGAGCTAATGTATGTTAATGCATGTGCAGGTGTTCCATGGCATGTTAGGGATTATAGGGCATGATAACACATGCATGAAAACCCCATCCTTTAGTTCCAAACTCCCAAGCCTACTTGTCGTGCTTTGACCTCCAACAGTCGAACACTAGGGCTTGGAGTACCTCCCAAACTACACAAAAATCAACATTGCATACTTCCAAATGAAATTTCTACTGATCATGGTTTTGGATGTCGTCTCCCCTCGAATGTTTGTAGTTTATGTAAGATTCACTAACCAAAGCTTAGATGCAGACATTAGGTGGCTTGGACAAGTCTTAAATCCCACTAGCACCAACGCTAACCACAACTCCATTGTCAAAGATAAAATAATTTTCCTTGGAGTTGAATTTGGGTTTTCAAGCTAAAGCATTTAGAGTTGAAGTTGGGTTGTCAAGATAAAGAAGAGGAGAGTTGGGCACCCTGCTAAGAAGTCTAGAGCTACAACTAAATCTGAAGGTAGCCATTGATTTTTCTCAATAGAAGAATAAGAAGAGTAACAAGTGTCTCATTTTTATACACCACACTAACATGCACACATCCATATAGCCCTCTTTAGTGTTTCCATGGTTAGAGGTAGCATCTAATGTTATCATTAGTTTCAAATCTTGGAAATACAAATCAAATAAATGCATGGAACAAAGATATTGTATGAATAATATCAATGATATGGTTTTTATTCCTTGGGAAGAGGCCAAATAATACCATGAAATATCTCATTTGTCCTCAAAGTTAAATTGATAAATTTATAGGTTAAGAACACACCGAGAATAATGATCATTTTATGAACATGGTAAATTTCATAAAAGCTTTGGATTAATATGCACAAGTACTAATGCTAACTAATAAAATCTATTGCTATAGTCCCATGTCATAGACGACAAGGACTAATAAGAAAAATACTCCCATCTTCATGTCTCATAAATTAAAGTCAAAACTCTAAAGAGAGACTATGAACTACAATGAATTAACAAAATCTCAATGAATTTCTTGTTCTGCTTAAATATTTTGAATTTTGTAATTACTTATACATATGGTTGATGTTATTTCTTACCTCGAGGTAGTGTGTTTTGAGTGCACTATAAATATTTTGTTTAAAAAAAATCTCTAGTGTTCCTGAGGGTTTTCAAGGAATCCCTAGTGAGGGATGTTAGCTATGGCAAATTTGTTGCTATGCTTCAACATGCTTTGCTTGTTTGATGTTGTGTAAAATCTAATAAATCCTTTTCAATAACCTCTTCAACAAAAGTGTGGATGCAACCTCAACTATGAGTGACAATGATGAGTCATGAAGATAGGGTTAGTTTTGAGACTCTCCTTCAAGGGATCTAGCTTTGGCCATATGTCATTTACTGGGCTTCACTCATCATCTTTGAACACTATTATTCTCCCGTCATGGGGTTTAAGTACATAACCTTTGAATGTATTTGGTAAAGTTTCTTTAATTAATCATCACATCAATAGCCCATAAAATAGATTTTTGGGGCTCTTCACAGTGAGTCTACCAGGGAAAATAGTTTTTCAAGACTGCATAGTGAGTCCACTCCAAGGGTTCCTCTAGTGTGGAGACGGTAAGGCCATGGGTCTTGGTCAAATCTACAATAAATTGAGAGACTCCCAAAGCTCCATCCTTGCGTAAATATTGGTTGAACAATGTGGGACCAACAATGCCTATTGCTATAAACCCTCCTTACACAACAATAACATGCCTAACAACAACTAAAAATATGGTTTTTTTTAGTATTATTGTGCATCGATTCATATTTACTTTCATGGCAGGTCTTCAACGTTCATTGTGGAAAGAGATATAGATTATGATGGATCAACTACTTGAGAGTTGATATCAAGTGAGGTAGCGTTAGTCCAAATGAATAAAAGCTTATCATTCATTTGCATACCATTTTTAGAAAAAGGTTGGTTTAAGTTTCATTGATTTAATAGTTCTTGGTGGTGCATTAAAGGATTGATGTTAAGATATATTTTAATGGATTAAATATGTGCATGTGGGCATACATAGCATTCCATCCACCTAGAAGAATAGATAATGTTATTTAACATTACTAGAACTCTTGGATAGAGAAAGAGGTTGTTAAAGGTGAGATAATCTCAAAGAATATTGAGGCTTCCAAAGTACATATTAAATTTCCATAGTTCTTGTTCGAAAAATCTGCATCTCTCAACAATGAAAGTAAGCTGCTAAAAATTCAAGAATTTTAAGAATCTCTAGAAAATAAAAATGTAAGAACCATAATTTGTAGTATATATTACAATGGCACAATGATCTATAGGTTCAAGGACTCCCAGTTTCAAATACATTGCATGGCTATAACAACTGGAACCCAGTTGAGGCCTCCTTTTGTTATAATCCAAATTAAAAAAAAATAAGGGACTTAAACTACATCATCCATGAATGAGACTGACTACATGAGATCCTCGAATATGGCATTGTTAATTTATTCTCATCATGAAACATTGATTCTGTTGATCATGGTAACATAGCTAGATTATTGGAATCTGGTTCCAACTATAATGGGGTTGTTTTAGGATATTTCAAGTGCTTATACAATGGTGAACATTATAACCATGGTACTCAAAATAGTTGCAGCTATTTGCCTCCACTTTATGATGCCAATGAAGAATCTGTAACCATTGATTTAAAAGATAGTGACAACAATTCACTAAGATATCTGGAGAAAAACCAAAAAAATGAGATCAATATAGCCCAAGAAACATGAGCATAAAATGTGAACAAAGTAATTTAAGATGCAAGAAGTGGAAATAATGATATGACTAATAAATTGAAGATAACAAGCCAAACACTAGGAGCATAGAATTTGTCAATATATAAATTTTTTCACCACCTCATTGTCCACTCTTGGAAAGGTCTTTCTTGAAGATATAGAAGCTTCATTTGCATCAAAATATGCCTGCAAAGTCATGAATACATTTAGATAGACTTACAAATTCTAATCAAATGATCTAGAATATAAAACATCAATATGAAAACAATGATCAAATGGAAAATAGGTAGATTTAAATGTGTGTAAGAACCAACTATTGAGTTCAAAAGCCTAGATTGTAGTTATACCTTCATCCAAGGTCTTCATGCATAGTTCACTGAAGGTGTATCAAGAGGCTATTAGTCTCTTGGCTATAGAATTTGTCTGTTTTATTTGTAACTCATAGAAATGGAAAAGTTGTGGAGACAAGCCGCATTCTTCTTCTTTCACTAAGTCATGACAAATGAATAAATAAATCATTATCAACCCCTTGGAAAAGGAAATTTGAGAAAAACAAATACCACGAAAAAACAAGGAATATAATGAGTTGAAAGGCTAAAAAATATACCACCCATAACAAACCTTTCCATCCAAAGATTATTCTATGTTGGGCCACAAGAAAACATTTCGATGGAAAATTCAAGTAGCCTACTACTACAAAGGAAATTCAAACCCAAACTTGTTGTTCCACTTCTAATTTTACCCAAAATTACCTCATATTTAAAGGTATCGCCATATCTTAAACCAAACAAAATTAAAAAAAAAAAAAGATATCCGTTGGATAAATAGGATCATCAAAAGAAATTGAACCATACATATTAATGAACCTTATTTTATATATTAAAAATCAAAGGACAAAAAGAATAAGAGAAATCTATGAAGTTCCATTCAAACCTATAAGCAATAAGTTGCAACAATCCTTTCAAATTGTTTATGATACAATAGCTGGTAGGTTGGGTAATGAATGCAATCAGAATTTTTCTCCATTAATTGACTATGAGAGTCAAAATCAAGATGATAAAGGTTTCACCAGACAGACATTTCAATCAGTAGATATGATGCAGGAGCATCAAGACCTTTTTTCTCCATTTGTGAATATGGGGTGTGATAATGTTAATTTGTAAATATGGGGTGTGATGATTTTTAATATTTTATTAATTAATTTGAATTAAATAGGAGAAGATGAGGATTTATGTAAATATCTTTTTATTTAATAAAAGGATATGAGGGAATCTAATTATTTGAAGGATTTTAGGGATAAAGAGCTATCCTTTAGGGATGTTGAGAGATTTAGGGGATTGTTGAGGAATTGAAGGGATTGAGCATTAAATTAAATGATTATTTAAAATTGTATAAATAGGAGGAGGTTTTGAGAGAAAAAGGGAGGAGAGATTGAGAGTAGGTTTGTGCAGCAAGGCTGTAAGCCTTCAGAAATTGTAAAGGGCCTTGGCATTGAAACATCTGGCCAGTAAAAAGGTGTAAGTCCTTGTTTTATTTCAGTTTATATATATTGGGAAATTGTACATTTGTCTCTTGAAGATTCATAGCATTGTTAAATTGATGATCAATGTGGTTGAAATCACATTTATTTGTGTGAAATTACCATGCAAATCACTAAGGGTAAATGGCATTAAAATCTCTGTTTGCAGAGAGCGCCACTCTAAGGAAAGATTTCTGTTGGAATTCCATTGAAATTAATATGTTAACATAGTTTGAACAGTACAGCAAATGTGTGAGTCTGGCATTTGAGTTTTGAATAGTCGATTTCACTGTTTGTACAGCACATTGGCAGGTTATATATATATATATGAATATTTGCAGCATTGAATAGACGTATATTGGGAAGCGCTTCAGAAAATGATATGGCATTTTGTGAAATCGATTAAATGATTTGAATAGTCGATATTGTGCAATTGATACACAACTTGCAGATGGAGGAGACAAGTTTCAATTGGTTCGATTCATATATGCAATTGTACAAAGGTTAATCATGTACATGGTGTGTACTAAAGTCGTATGGAAAACCTCCGATTGCACGCGGTGGTCAATCTGTCACTCTCGTAGGGTCCAGTTTAATTATGTTTGGTGGTGAGGATTCAAGGAGGACTCTTCTGAATGATCTGAATATTCTCGACTTGGAAACGATGACTTGGGATGCTGTAGAAGCTGTGGAGTAACCCATCCAAGGAATCGGATTCCCATCACAACAATTCTGTTTCTGTTCCTAAAGATACTGCCATTGACAATGGAAGTTTTGTAGAGACACAAGATAAGGATGTTATATTGGAAGGCCTGGGATCAGTTGTTGTTTATGACCAGTGGGTTTCACTGTCAGTAACTGGTCGGCAACCGAAAGCCCGCTATGAGCATGCAGCGGCAGTAGTGCAAGAAAAAAATGGTGGATCAGGTATAGGTTTCAAATTATATGAATCAGATTTTAAAATCACACTTTATAAAATGGTGTGAAATCATATGTTTGATGAATTTAATTATGAATTTTTGAAGTGGCATTGGATTGAAATTTGGGATTGTGTGAATTAGCAAGACGATTGGAAGTATGGTTCCTATAAACCAGATAAAGTTGTGAATATATGTTATAAGCTTTTGGTAGTGATAGGATTTGAATTTGCCAATAATTGAGATTCTCCTTGGGTATATAATGATGATACATTTGGATAAGGACTGTGATGAAGTTCCTGGGTATGGCAAGCTCCAGGCTTGCGTCAAGATATATCATCACAAAGCTTATTTGAACGTCTTCAGGATGTTAAAGATCAAAATGACATTTTAGTTTCATGGCATGGAGACCATTCAGGACAATTATACACTTGCTTAAATGAATTGAACAATAGTGTATATATTTTGAAAGATCCTTTTGTACAACTTTTAGAGTCTACAAAGGAAATCAAGTATTTCCTTATCTTCTCATTCTTTGACAAGGTTACAACTGGCTTTAGAATCTTAGTTTTAATCACAAACAAGCCCAAGTAGCAAAATTCACCAATGTATATGATGCTTGAATGGTTGCATTGGTTGTTTCATTTTACCTAACTAGTTGTTGGACAAATGATTAGAATAAGTAGGTAGGATTTCAGTTTGAATAAATTCAAATTTTCAGCAACAAGTTTATGTTAGATCAGATTTCAGTTTGCAGAAAAAGGTGTATTTTCAGTTCAAGAGTTTCAGCCACAGAGATTATACAACAAAGCATATACATGTTTGGGATTGACCCAATGGATCAAGCTACTAGTCAACAACGTTCTTGACATCTCACAAGGAGATGCCATCCCCATGTGGAGCCATTGTTAGGTTCCTATACCAATAGGAATCATAATTTTGAAAGACTAAGGTTAAGCCTTGTAATTTTGTACATACCTTTGCTTTCTGCAAATGTTTTCCATATTAGAATTAAAAAATGTAAAGAGGGCATGTCCTAAAGGAAAAATCAAAGGACAAAAAGAATAAGAGAAGGTCAGAAAATGAAAATATATGAACCCCAAAAACAAAAAGAGACCATGAAAGTGTGCAAGTCTAAATGCCACTACTATTTACTTTTATACATAATAATGATTGTGTGAAACTTATTATTCATGCCACAATCCATGGTAATCTAACTGTTCAATCTTGGTTATTTCATGCTTTAAATTTCTTGTCTATAGCTAGAGAATAAAATCTGACCAAACAATTTAATATTAGCAGATCATAGATAGGTAGAGAAAATAAAAGGAACTCATAAGCTTAATCCGAGCCCTTAGATGATATAAGGTTTGAATTAGATAGATTACTTTTCAAAATAAAAATAGGTGATAAGGGTTTGCTAGCCTAAATGCACCCAAATAAATGAAGAAAACATGTTAGGGTAAGAAATGGGTAAGTAGAAGAAAGGTTGTTGAACTACAAAGTTGATTGGATCAAAACACCTAAACCATGCTTAGACACATATTTCAATATGTATGATCAATTATGAATGAAAAAACAAAGGTTTAAGTTAATGTGATTAACTCCCTCTCAATTATTTTTTCCCCTATACTTACTAATTTCCTATCTACAAGCATGTTCTAGTACTTTAAATCCTAGAAGTCAAAGAGGCTCAGAGAATTTCTCGGACTTTTGGTGGGATCGGACCCTCGGCTTAATGACTTGTGGACACGAAGTGCTAGAATATCCTTCATAAAATCCATTCCCCCCTCATTAGCCCAAGAAAACAACTTTTCCTAAGGTTAAACACCATTTTCCTAGGAAAAGTAAAAACCCGCCATGTTAAAGCCCTTTTTGTTCAAAAACGCACAAATTTTTTTTTTATCCTAAGTATAAAGTGAAGTGTGAAAAATGCATACATTTTTCCTTTTTACTTAAGGACATACCCACTCCCACACATTTCACATTAATTATTAACTATATTATATAATCCCCCAAAAAAACCTTTTTCCGTATATTAGTTAGATCCCTATGTAAGTACCCCCAAACCTTAGTTTTAATAAAAAATATACATTTACCCCTTATCGTGACAAAACAAACAAATCCCCCATTAACCTTAAATAATCACAAATCACTTGTGGTTAAAGCATTGAGCCCCCCTAAACCTCCATACATTTTCTCCATGTTGTTTTACTGCCCGACCACCGTCTGATCATCTATGCCCAGATATGACAATGCACAGCCATATCTGGCTCACCTGATGTCCGACCTTTACCCAAAGAGTTAAACCCTATTATTAAGCTCTACCCAATCATTTTAAACCTATGATTAAACCTTAAATAAACCCATACTACCAAGGTTTAAAGCGTTGGGCCCCTCCCTAAGCGCATGATTTATCTCCCACTCGCTTTGCTCGCCTGACTACCATTAAATCAACATCCTCCTCATCCACCTATCCACAGCCATATCGGCCGCGCTCGGTGGCTAAACATTTCTTGCTAGATAAAGTGGTTTTTCCCGACTCCCCAAAGCCTATGTGTTAAGCTCTGGAGTGGGTGACCCCTCCAAAAAACTGCCTTCGCCTCATAAGCAGTGCGACAACCTCCAGTACCACCTCCCTGCCAACCCAATAAGCTACCTATTATCAATAAATATGAATTTACACGCCATATTTGAAAAGTTGCCCACTAAAGTTTAAAAAATTGAAAACCTTCATTTTCATGCTTTTCACCCCGTTTCACAAGTAAAACCCATTAAAATCCTTCAACGCCACCTTGAACCTCTGTAACATAATTCCACCTCCGATTACATTGAAAAAACTTCCATGACCACTTCCTTAGGCATCTCTATGCCGTAAAGGCTATCAAATGCCTTTCTTGCCGACCAAGGTTTTCTTAATAATTGTTGGATTTTGCAAGTAATCCATAGCAGACTAGACCTTGGATAAACAATTCTGATACTTGTTGTAGACCTTGTTTACTCCAAGAGTCAACAAGAAACCTGTTAAGAAACATATATTCAGAGGAAGAACACAATGATACTAGGAGCAGAGAAGAAGACAATTACACATGGAGCCGAGAAGAAAACATTCACACAGAGCCTTCACTGTTAAAATAGAGGAACTATATAGAGTATGCACTTAGAAGGAAAACTGATGAAACATATAGAAAGCTAACCTATATCCATTACCCAATGCCGATACACATAAAAACAAAATAATTCATTGTTAAAACACATAGTAAATAGTAAAAATATACAGTAAAAGGAAAAAAGACAGTGAAGGATAAAGACAGGTCATTAAAGTGAAATAGTATCAGTGACACAGAGTATCAGTTGAAAGCTTGAAGTAAATAAAGCCTCCAACATGATAATTCAAACAACAAAGAGCATAAAGAGCTAAAACCAAACCATAAAGGCCAGCATTACCACAATAAATGGGACAACATGAAAGCAGTTCAATAGCTGTCTCTATCTTCCTGCAAGAAGATATTTGTAATTCCTAGATTAAATCTCAAGTTAGTTTGAGATATTTTGTAATAAAACCTTAGTATAAATACTTCACGATTCTAAGTATGTAGGGTGGATTCTTAGACATTTCTATAGACCTCTTGATCAAAGGACTGTAAATCCATTAGAGCATTGACTGAGCTAACAAGTTGGATTGGTGAATAAAGACCAGATATTTCAAAGGATTCATGTGTTTTTTCTTTTCTAAGTAAGGCTAATTCTATTACCGAGAAAAAAATATTGTACACTGAGGCCATAGCCTTTGCATATCCATGCCTCAGAGTTGGCAAAAACATCATAAAATAGAGTCTAGACTACCCAAAAAGGGAAACCAGTCCATATCAAAAATCGAGTGCATAGTTAACTTGCTGCCAACGCAGGGGAAACCAATAATTGCACATAATTCTTTAGCAGTTTTTTCAAAAATGAACAGAAACATCCAGGGAATCTAAAACTAGCAAATTTTCCTAAACCCCATTAACAAGTCTAGGAAACAACATAATTCTAGTGAAAAAAGCCTAAGAAAAAGCATACACGTGGCAAGCATAGGGCAGACCAAGTGGTGAACATGTGTCTAGCAGAAAGGTTGACTAGGGGTGATGTGGAGGCGACGAGTGTTCCTCCACAATGAAGCACCTGTATTCCTCCATGTCGACAGCTGCCTGGTTGAATGCTTTCGTGTCATCAGGTTGCTACAATGGTTGTTCTTCTTCAATGTAATAGCTGTAAGGTTCTACCTCTTTGTCAGCTTTATAGTCTGCTTCCTTCCCTGGTTGTCCCTTGCCCTTCTTAATTTTCGGTATCTGTGCTCGTTGGGTTCTCATCTGAGCCAAGTCCACAACTGTGCTATTGTGGCTGCCATCGACAGTGACCAACACCTTAATTGTGCTGTCTTGGCTAGCACTTGCAATTGTCCGTCCCTCAATTGCAGATTCCATCTCATGAAAGCTAATGGAGAAAGTGGCAATAATGAGGGGTCTGTTCATGGAAGAACGGAAGGTGAATTGGGCGGTTTGGAGATTGTTTTAAGGATTTGAGGGAGTTTCCCTAGGGAATGAAGCAGGATTGGAAGGGTTGCCGCTGAAAGGTGAGGTAGGGGGCATTGGATGGTGGCTGAGAGGTTGAGAGCAGCCTTTGCCTCTGCCACTGCGGGTATTTGGGTAGCCCCCTATAAATTGCAGGGCCTAAGAGGAGGTGGCTTTAGAGACCAGGGAAGGTGGTGGATGAGCCAGACTGCCCTTGCTTCTGCCTCGACGACTGCACATGCGATGATGAGTTCTCATCATGTTTGCTCCAGAAATTTGTGAGTTTCTTCCTGAATTGGGTTCAGGGTAAGGCAGAGGCTGAGGGAGATTATCAGACAGCTCTGAGAAGGGACCAACTGCAGAGGTCAAGGGGAAGATGTAATGGCATTCAAGGCTCTGGGAGAAGTGAATTTTGGGGCTGAATTCAATACAACAAAGGAGATGGAAGTGCGTCCCAGTGGAAGTGCAATGGATTGGAGTTGTAGCAGCTTAAGAATAGAAACATTGTAGTGGCAGAGGATGGTGATTAGGTTTAGTGGAAATTGCATCGTCGATATTCATTTTTGTGAGAGCCAAGGTTAGTGGTAGCAGTCATGTTCTAGACGACGTCCCCTTAATTTCCATTTATGGCTGTGATTAATTTCTTGCTTAGACTAGTGTGCCAGGTTACGGAAGGCCATGTGGTTTGGCCACATGCCATTTCATTTTGCCGCAACTGCTTTATTCCTTCTGAGCACCCACATCTTGGGGAAGTGCTTCCTTTTGCACCAGGTCAGTGCATGCTTGTAATTGGGCTTGGTCATGTAAAATGTTGATTGTTCTAGATTGAAGGACCTGATCATGTTCAGCTCCAATGTGTGCCAAAAGATCGGCCACCCTATTGTTTCCTCTTTTGACATGAGTGAAAGTGGTAGCTCTATTGTTTGTCATCCACTGCTATATTAGTTCTAACATGGCTGCTAGTCTTGAGCTGGTAGCAACTCTTGTAGCTACAGTTCGCAATTGAATTTGGGTAACCAGGTTTATTAGAATTTGGGAGTCCCCTTCTATTATGATTTGGATGATAATTGTGTTGACGTGCTAAGTTAATACCTTGCCACAATAAGTTGAGTGAAGTGTAGACAAGTATTTTCTCACGTTGTTGTTATCTCTCTTATAGTTTTTGCATAATGTTTATCTGAATTTGAATGCTATAACTAGAGGATTATCTCAAAATTTGTTTAACTACACTTTGTTTTAACAGTTAGGAAAATACCTATTTTCTACTAATATCTAACTTAAGGAATTATTAATTGCCCCTTAGTTTAGGTTGTCTCTTTATAATCTATAATAAAGAATTCTTAATTGCCCTTTATTTCCGATTACCCTTTATTCCTCGTTTCAATCTCAGTTTGAGAATTCTTAATTGCTCTCTCACCCTGGTTATGACCTTTGCACCCTTCTGGCCCAAAGACCTACACTCTACTATGCTAGCTTGCTCTTTGAACATTCCCTTTAGTGAGTTGATCTAGTTATGCTACCCTTCTTTGACTCCATAGCCCAATGGTCTAGAGACATCATTCTATCCATCTGTTTAAATAACCCCACCACCCAAGATTCAATACAAATCAAAAACCCCCTAAACATACATAACTAGCCTAAAATCCCATCAAACGAAACTAAATCATATAGAGAGAGCCCTCACTGAGCCTAGGTTGGCTAGGGCCTATGCTCAAAAAGTAGTTTGTGGTTACCTCAGAGATCCCCTTCTTTAACCTTGGGAAAGTACTGAGTGATAACAAATATGATTTTTGTATGAAAGAGATTTGAAAAATTGTAGCGTTAATCCATAATAAAGCATGAAAGTAGATAAATAACAAGTGTGCTTGTGGCTGTCATAGAGATAGAGAGAGCATATACATGACTAGGCGAGATGTCTTTCCCACTAATAAGGTCTAATAGAACCATCCCATAGCTATATATTACACTTTCAGGAGTTATTCTGCATGCATCAATGAGAAGGAATACCCATTAAATACATTTAATGCTTGCATGTCACAAAATAATTTGCTAGCATAGCTACCATTGTTACGCACAAGAAAGAGATCAAATGAGTGCTAGATGCCAAACTAATAGCTATTCTAAAGAGAAAAAAATAAAAACAATCTATCAACAAAGTCAACAATTCTTGTATAATGAGTATTCAACATAGAAAAAAGACAAAGATGACATGGATGGACAAATCTTGAAGACTAAGCAAGATCAATTACACATATATTGCTTGTTTTATAAATAGAAACAACATGACAACAAACATTAAATAATATATAATGAATGAACTTTATACTAATATTTAACTAATAAGATTCATTAATCTCCAAATCTATGATGTTGAGAACTATAAGTAGGAATTTTAAATTCCACAAATTTATATTTTGAGTTATCTAAATGTGAAATTACTTTTAACTAACACGATATGTGGTGGATGAAGGTAAAGAGAAATGGTAATAATGCAAGAATATAAATCCAACAATGAAGAGTCTCAAATATAAAGATGTCATCTAAAACCAAAAATATGGTTGCAGTGACATAAAGTTTTGATTTTAGCTCTTGAGCATGCATGATTGAAAATATCATGTATTAAGAGCCCCTCTATGCAAAAAAATAAACTATACTAGTGAAATTTCTTTCACTTATTTTTGAAGTAGAAAATTTATTCTAATCAGATATTGCCACGTGCACAAATGAAAGGCCCCTCTTCCAGTCTTTGGGGACACAACTTTATGATTGAGGTGTGGAGCCCGTGTGTGGAAAACAAATTTAAGAAATAATTTCTTATCAAAGCATATTCTCATAGAGGAAACAGTTCTACACCATCAGCTTAGCCAAGTTCAGTTCCCACCCTCTCTTCACATCAATGATTTTCCATAATGACCATACTACACAAGACATAGTGCATCGCTAACTCTACTTGAATCACAACAAACATCGATACCTAGCATCTCAATTATCAATGTAATTAGCTATGGTCAAGGCACTCAAACTAGTTGATAGGTCAAGGTTACACTTCGCCTCCAACATCTCAACCTAAACATTGAGATCCCTCTCTCCCCACCTCTTTCATTCTCTATTAATGCCCCCGGTCTCATTAGGAGAGATGCTAATAGAGGTATTCAGGAGAAGGTCTACAAAGATTATTTCAAATTCATATGAATTGCGTCATAAGGACCACTATTCCAAAACTTCAGGTTGGCCTTATCCACACCCTGTGGTAATTCATATACATCTACACTATAGCTTAAGTGTCTTGAACGTGGGTTTGTTGCAGTAGAAAGTGTTTTCCAACCAATATAGGGGCCCTGCCCAGGTTTGAAACTTGGTTTATCTGTCTAGAAAGGCTTGTGGGTAGTTGGCATTCCCACTGACTTGATCCCAGGTCTTCTCGGTGATAGGTAGGAGGTCTACTAATTCTACTAATTAAAAAAACAAAACTTCAGGCTTGTTATCACCAACTATATATTGAGACCGATAATGATCGTCAAAGCGGTTGTAATATTTGTGCATATTTTTTATTTTCCAACCTGAATCTTAGGATCATTTTTTTTATGTGTTA
>APFE030169051.1:117805-130044 GCA_000404065.3 Pinus taeda
TTTTTTTGTTTTGTAGGCAAAAAAAGAGCTTGTAAGCACACATCCCAAAGCTTCAATGACTAAAAAAGAAAATCCCCCCTTCCCCTTTTCCAAAAATTACTAACCTTTTAATCTAGCTCATTTGGTCGAAAGCTACTTTATGAGAGTAGAGGTCTTGAGTTCAAGTGTTTCTTTTTGTTGAGCTAATTAGATTAAGTTTGGAAAGGGGGCAGATTTTTTTTTCAAATATAACATTATCATTCATTTCCGCACATTCACACACTTCGTTGGCATTTTCAACAACTTTTCTTCAAAAAGCCATAACTTCTTCATCTGGAAGCGGTTTTCAGAGGCGTTTTTTTTAATCAACATATTTTTTCAAGATTCTTCCATTGGAACATTTATTTTCAGTATCTACAACTTCAGTTTCTATAAAAATGGAAAGTCCATGCCAAGTTATTCTTGACAACACGAACTACTTCCAATGGTGGTCCTACATTGTGGATTTACTTAGAAGTAAAGGTCTTTACAGAATAGCCTCAAGCTAAGAAACCAAACCAAAAGATGAAGATAAAGTAGCCAAATGGGAAAATAGGCAAGATCAAGTACGTGGGTTGATAGAGATGTCTATTTCTCTAGACCTTATATTCCATGTCACAGAACTTGATACTCCTAATGAAGCAATGAAACATATCACTAAAGTTTTTGGAATTAAAAATGAACTTAGAGCCCATCAACTCGAAAATGAGTTGCTTACATTGGACCCCAATAATTTTTCTTCCATTGAAGATTTTCTGTCCAATTTTAAAACCCTTAGACTTATCTTAGAAGGTGTTAAGGTTAAGAAAGAAGATGGTAACCTTATCTATTCCATTCTTACTAAGTTGGGACCATCCTACTTTGTGTTTGTTTCCACCTTCCATTCTAAAAGAGAAGTTTTCATTTCTCAATGACAAGACTACAAGCCCCCCTCCTTTAATGCGTTTTATGATTCTTTAATAAGAGAACAAGAAAAAATCTTACACCTTGGTATTCTTAATCTTGGAAGCTCTTCTAAGAAAGCCTTAGCCACCCAACAATAACCAAATTCAAAGAATCCTAAGAAGTTGTATCCTAAAAGGAATGGTCCTAAAAAAAACAAGGGTCCTAAGCAATTTCAGCCTCAAAATAAAAAATCATTTCAACAAAATGATAAGGCAAATGAAAAGAAAGGGAAGAAGATTGATAGAAATTGCCACTTTTGTAATCGATATGGCCACTTAGAATCCAAATGCTTTAAGAAGATGGAAGCCTTGGAAGCAACAATGAAGAAGCATAACATCCATTTGGAGCACTCTTCAACTTCAACTTCATCTTCATGAATATCACTTTCTGCATGTGGTTGTCAAACATCTTGGTCTAGATATGCATTAAATGTATTTTCTTCTTCTAATTATCATGAGTGGCTTATTGATTCTGGAGCTTCTTATCACATGGCCAAAAGAAAAGCTATGTTTTCTTCTTTAAATGATTGTAACGCCAAAAATATATATGTTGGTGATGATAGATCTCTTAGTGTTGTAGGGATTGGAACTATTCATATAGAAAATGGTTAATTTAATGATGTATTATGTGTTCCAACCTTATCCTGTAACCTTCTATCTGCATATGAGATAACTCATTTAGGTGAAGGTAAAATCATTGAATTTTCACCTCACGATGTCGTAATTAAGGACCTAAGATATCCTAAATATATTTTAGCTACTGGCATTGCTGATGATTTCACAAGGTTGTATAAGTTTCACAACTTTGGGTCATCAAATCTTCCCTCGGTATTTGTTGCTCATAATGATGAAGTGAGAAAACTTTGGCATGAGCGATTTGGTCACTTAAACTATCACTCCCTTTAGAATCTATGTAAAGAAAATATGGTGACAGGTCTTCCAATGGTATCATGCAGAGATGGTGTTTGTTCCAAATGTGTACTTGGAAAACATCATCGGGATAGTTCTGAAAAGCGTGCCTCTTGGCATGCCTCAACCCCTTTATAGCTTGTGCATAGTGATTTACGTGGTCCACTTCCAGCTGTTTCATTCTCTGGCTACAAGTATTTCTTAACTTCCATTGATGATTTCTCCAAACGCACTTGGGTATACTTCTTAAAACTTAAGAGTGAAGTATTTAAGATGTTCTTGGCCTTTAAGGCCTTTGTTGAAAAACTATCTGGACATCAAATTCTTAAGCTAATATCTGATAATCGCAGAGAATATGTTAACAACATATTCATCAACTTTTGCACTAAGAATGGAATTCAAATGCAACATACTGTTCCATATAATCCATAACAAAATGGTGTAGCTGAAAGGAAGAATTGCACCTTAAAGGAAATGGCTAATTGTATGCTTCAATCTAAAGGACTTAGTCTTAATTTTTGGGTAGAAGCGATTAACTATGCAACTTACATAATAAATCACACTCCTACTAAGGTTTTAAAGCATACCACTCTAGAAGAAGTATGGAGCTCAATTAAAATAGATGTAAGTCACTTTCGTGTTTTTGGAAGTGAAGCATGGGCCCATATTCCAGATGAGAAACATAAAGCTTTAGAACCTGAGAGTGAAAAATGTATTTTTGTTGGATTTTCTAAAGATGTCAAAGGAGATAAAATTACTCCACTTAAGTCCAAAAATGTTATCATTAGAAGAGATGTAAAGTTTTCATATTAGCCTACGAGCCTAGATCGACGGATGTGCCACCTCTCTCTATCTCTTCTACTTTTGAAAATGTTTCTTCTTCAGATGATGAAAGTGAGGATGACAATCCTCCCCCACCTTCTCAGGATCCTCCTTCAGTTCCTCAGCTTCAAGAATGGGTTCATGCCACTCAGGATGTAGCAGGTGCTCTTGCTGGTGATCCTATATGTCAGCGATGTACACATTCTCAGTTCAATAGAGCCTCTTCTTTATTGGCTCAAGCTTCAGCGAATTATGACCATGACACCTTTGCAAAAGCTTCTGGCCATCCAGATTGGGATGTAGCTATGAACGAAGAATATCGTTCATTATTAGCAAATGATACATGGGATCTTGTTCCTCTACCAAAGGGACGAAAACTTGTTAGATGCAACTAGGTTTATAGAACCAAGTATGGACCAAATGGAAAAGTTGATAAACATAAACCTTGTCTTCTTGCTAATGGTCTTTGACAAGTTGAAGGCATTGACTATACTGAAACCTTCTCCCCTATTGCCAAAATTAACTCTATCTATCTTTTTCTTTCCCTTGCTACCTCTTTCAAATGGGAAGTCTATCAGATGGATGTTAAATCTACCTTCTTGCACGGGGACTCACATTAAGAAATCTATATGGAAAAACCTACTGGCTTTATACAAACAAACTCCAGCCTTGTATGTTGGCTTAAGAAATTCCTTTATGGTCTCAAGCAAGCTCCTTGGGCTTGCTATACCAAAATGGATAGCCTTCTTTTAGAAACCGACTTTTCTAGGTGTCATTCTGACAATACTGTCTACACCAAGAAAGTGGGAAAGTCTCTTATCATTCTTGTTCTTTATGTTGATGATCTTATCCTTACTAGTAGTGATCCCAAACTTATAAATCATGTGAATTCCAGCCTTAAAAATAAGTTTGAAATGATAGACTTAGGACCTTGCATTATTTTCTTGGTCTTCAAGTCTTGCAATCCAAGGAAGATATTTCCCTTTCCCAGTCCAAGTATGCCTGTGACCTTCTACACCATTTTCACATGGAATACTATAAGCGAGCCCCTTATCCCTTTCAATTTGGAGCCAAAATTTCAATCACTTTTACTTCCCTTGAAGTTGATGCTACCTTATACCGTCAACTTGTAGGAAAACTTTTGTATCTGACCCATACTTGTCTTGACGTTTCCTTTGTTGTTGGTCTTATTGCTTGGTTTATGTAAAACCCAGCTAAAAGTAATTGGAAAACAACAGTAAATTCCTACACTAACAAATAATATCCTCAATCCTAGCTTCTACCTATATCAATAGTGAGATTTATGACTAATATTAAATCATAATAAAAATCATGAGTTTCCTAAAACTAGTTCATATTAAAGAAAAATAGTTTCACGTTTGTATTATTGTTGAAGGTGAAATTAGAAGATACAATTATTTTCCACCTTTCTTGATTGGTCACTAATAACATGTCTCAAACCACTTCTTGCAAATTCACAATAATAAAATGTCTCAAACCGCTTCCCACACATTTACACTTAACCTATGCAAGAAATTACTGCTCAAGGTACATTTCTCTTCATTTTTTCCCCAAAATAAAGTGATTTTTCTTTCTAGTTGTTGCTTAAATAAATGGTTGTTTGAGGATAAGTTTGTAATCAAAGCATCTTAAAAAAATAGTTGGCATTCAATGCTGCCTTACCTAGAAATCACTTTTAGTTTTGTAAGTTTTTTGGTAAACTCTTCCACCTTGTTAACCTCTGCTTCTTCGTCACCAAAAAATAAAATTCTATGAGCCATTTTCAATCATTCACACAAGGCTGGAAGGATTATGCTCTGATACCACTGGAAATTTCTCATCTCAATTTTTCTTTTCTTTTCTCTTGAAAAATAAATTTCAATAACGATAAGCAAAGGTAAATTTCTTGAGCCTTGAAGTAATAAAATACATACTTATAAAATTCCTATCACCTGAATATTGTACATTTTGTTTACTTTGAATAGAAAGTATGATTTTTCCCGGAGAAAAAAACCATACTTATAAAAAGTAGAAATGGTAGAATAAATAAGGACTAAATTTGCTATTACATCAACAGATCAAAACAAAAGTTATTGTCGCAATGAGGGACATGAATTAAGCCACCTGGAAATGGCCCCTCATAACTTAATTTGGGTTTGAAGGTGAAGTACAATGGGCACCACATGATATACTTTGACTGTTGGATTGTTATAATACAACAAAATAGATTGTTGAAAAAATTATTGGTTTCATGTTCAAGATGAAATAATCCTGAAGCCTCTAGTTGTTTTCAATGACGGGGAAATGTTGAGAGCAGAACATGTAGTTAACATGTTGCCCAAATACCTGCTAAAATTATCCTAATAGACCCAAGTGATCGAGAAAATCACTGAAGCAAATAGACCAAAGTGATTGAGGGAAAATTACTCAATGGAATGCACCCAATTAACTAAGTTTATTACTCAATCAAATAAGTAGCTTAATGGATTTCCATCCTCTCTTAGATGAAAGTGTAAATATTTTCACCCTCAACCACTCCGCAAATCTAGTTTTTCATCCAAAACCTTCTCTCATTAGCTGGAAAACATAGTTTCTTAACATATACTCTATAAAATATTCTTAAGTGCAACTAGCAAGTAAAACCTACTTTGTAAAACCTAGCTCCTTAACACATGCTTAACAAAAAATCATTAAAATTTCCCAAGATGCACCAAATTGCACCAATCAAGAAATACCAATATGACAAGAAGCCCAAGCACGAACAACAAGTGTGAGCCTTTTATCAAGGCAACCTCGAAATTTTGAAATATCCCATAAAATGTAGCAAATGGAAATTTATTCAAGAAAATGAACTAACAAAGCATTAGAAAGAACCACCTACTTCTCCTACTACATTTCCACTCATGCTCACTACATCACCAAACAGGCAAGAGGGCACCACAATGCATCCCCACTAATATTCACCATATGTCACAAAATCAATAATTGGGCCCCACAATAGTCTACCAATAAATAGGGGACATACTATCATTAGAATAATTTATGATAACATTGCCTAAACATTTCATTAAATATGTCCTAGATGTTTTTGTTTGTTGCCAATTTTAGCTGATTAAGATTATATTTTTTTAGTTTTAGATTTATAAGTGGGTAGCAAAATGTTTATAACCCAGAAACATATAAGATTTTATACTCTTCAGAGAATACACTGAAAGCAATGTTATCGTTGACAAGAAATTTCCCTAAAACATTTGCAACACATTCCTATTTTGGGAAACACCCTAGAAACAATTACGGGGTATACCATTTATCATACCAATTTTCTACGAAAAACATTTTCAGTATGGAAATGGGGGTTGGGGAAAGTTTCTAGCGACATAATTTCCAACATAAAGAATTTTGCTACATTGAATTGCTATGTATTAACTAATTCCAAGCATAAGATCCTTTTTAGGAAAATAGTTGTTCACACTTAGGTATTTACATCCATAGTCAGTAAGTTTATGATTATAATTATACGTTGCCATCTAGATGACCTTGAAAGAAACTGTCAAAACATAAATAAATTTCCTTTGTGAATTGTAATACTTGTGAATTTCTTACAAACTATATGTTAAAAATAAGAAAAATAGGGTTAATGATTGCAATTTGATCGTGTGCATCAATGCCTTCATTTTCAGGATGTAAGAGATTGTACTCAGTTCAATCTAGAGCATTCATCTTCAATGGAGTAGTCCACATCCAAAGGCCCTTTGTACATGGTCCATGTGTAGATGAAACTTAAAAGGAACTACTCCTTCCAAGAAGTTGTCAAAGATATGAACAGAATTAACATTGTGATATTTTAACATGATAGATTAGAATGAGCTAAAATTTTTAATTCAATCTAAAGAGAAGCCTTTGTTTATTGCAAGTATTCAGAGCTAGGAAAGGTTCCTTGGAAACTATTACAAAGGATTATCACTTCACACATAACAAAATAATATTTAAATAGACTTTTTAATCATCTTATTGAAAGAATACATGGAAAACCAATAACAAAATATTAGAGTTGATGATATCAAGCTAATCACGACTGCCTAAAAGATACATTTTCATTATGACCAATAAACATGCAATTTCCAGTGCTCATGATAAATAATAATGCAGAATAAAAGGAAAAAATGTCATCTATTGACATCCCTCAGTTGTGCAATATCCCACTCCTTTAAACATTATCTCCATATACTACTTCCAGATTGAAGTGTCTAAACCTTTAGTAAAACTTTTAAACTATTGAAATGTCCATATCCAAAAACTGACTCGAACATAACTAATATAACATGAAACAACCATACAAATTGGAAATGCCTAGGTCATTCATGACCTTCATTGTTTCCCTGATTTACCTCTTGCAAATTTAACAAATTATCGAAATAGCCTAGTTAAGAAAAGGCCAATCTATAAACTCAACATTATGGATTTACTTAGGAAATCCAACACACTTTAATTCAAAGTGCATAATTCATAATCAACTCCAGTGTGGAATCTTGTGATTAATTCATGTACATTAGAAAATATTAACTCATTTACATTAGATAGCTAATCACTAAAAAACAATATCCTTACAAGTACAAGATTCCCCACCTCATGCATGAAGAAGGCCAATAAAAAGCCACATAATTAGAAATAGGCATATCAGAAGCTCTATAAGGCAGTCAAATGATAAGAATAAACATTATCAGTTTGGTTCCAACGAATAAAAGAGGATATGTCATAACCTTACAATATGCACTTAAGTAGATTTGATTGCAACCCTGTCCATATAATGAAGTGTCTTTAATAGTTTAGCTAACTACAATTCGTAATATATTAAAGACATGCTAGCTGAAAAATTATGGTGCAATTTTCCATGGCAAAAGATAGGGGACAAGTGAAAACAAACAAATTTCCCCTTTCCTCATGAGGATTGTTTTCTAAATTTCAATCCATTTGTATATTTTCTTGAGGCCTTTGATGCAAATTGACGCACATAGAAATGCTTAGGAATTCATTTATTTCTTATATACTATTAGCAATCTGATATAAGTTTCTACAAAAACAACAACAACCACTCATGTACGGGCATCTCATTATCGATGAGCTAAAAGAGGTGCAAGAATCCATTCTCTAAGGCCAAAAGCTCCCAAGGGCACAACTCTCATATGAAGGAACTCCTGGCAACGTGTGACATAAGTAACAAATCAAATTTGCACTTGATTGAAAGCAACAAATGGACCATGCAGTAGAATATTTTTAATATAACACAGAAAGCATGCAGGCCCCATGATTGTTTAGAACCAACGAGCAATACACTATAATCAAGAATTTTGGCCATAAAACAAATACATTTTTAGCAATGCTAAATGCATAGGGGAATTCCCTCTCATATGAAGTGGGCTACTTAAAAGAGAAAGTATATAAAGAACAAGAGGGTAAGAATAATATGCTACCTCAGAAGGAAAATTGGGAAAGCAATAAGAGTAGAATTGTTAACAAGTCTCAAATAGAGCATATCCAATCCTAACAAAAGTTAGCTAAAATAAAAAAGGCAAAACCAAAATGAAGAGTGACTAATTGAAATGATGATTGCGGAAATACAAACATGTAAAAGCAACTTGGTTTGGGCAAGGAATAAAAATTTTGCATCTTCAACAACTATGACATGCTTGAATTATAATAATGGGAAATGATTTTATTCCTTAACTATCACACAAAAGCCAATGAGGGAACTAAATAGAGTTAAATCAGATCATTATGCATTATATACCTGGATCCTCAAAATAGATACCCCCCTACCATAAAAAACAACGAGAATAGAGAGAAGAGAGAATTTATAGTTTAATAGTTCTCTTCATATTAGTATTAAGCTTGAAGGTAATATATAAGTTTAAAAAAAAATTATTAAACAAGAATACTCCTATTATTCCTCTTTATTGTAGGAGAAATTAAATGAATGCATTGTCTTTTTAAAACCATTAAACATTCCATAGCTAGAATTTTTTTTTTTTTTAGCTTAGTTTTCAATTATATATGAAAATAAAAGCTTTTTTAGCCCATGTCAATAACATCAATTAATTTCAACTTTCAAGTCTGTTGTGACTAGGATGATCAGTGTTATATGGGAACCATGATAAAAAAAGCCAAAGATATTAAAAATAAAGCGATCTTTATTTTTCTCCCTTCAGTTTAAATTTTTTTCCTAAGTTACACTCAACTCTTTGATGTACACTCCAAGTAATATTAAGCATATTTAAAAATTCCATGGTCTTGCTAGTTTTTATAGGAATTTCCATAGTCTCCGAGGGGGGGACCTCCTTTACATTACATAAATGAACAATTCTTGGGTGATTCAAATGACGAAACATCCTTTATATATATAGGAGTCCAAGGGGTCACAATATAATTAGATCCTGCATAAAAATAGTAATGTATGGACACAACAATAATAATAGTGGCATTCTATGGGGCACAATAATAACAATATTTGGACTACATGGGCACAACAATAACAATAAGGGGGATACACTAACGATAACAATAAAGGGATACACTAATATTATAGGGACATAACTAAATATTCTATTGTACCTCATACTATGTGGTGGAGTTTCCAATTTATGCTCTTATATGAGATCTGAAACTCCCACTCATATGTTTTGTTATGTAGTAAGCAATGCTAAATCAAATGTGTAGTATGAAACATGCAAAATACATAAATCACATTACCATCTAGTTAATCCTTTACCATGAAATCTTATATTGCAAACTAAGCTAGTTATAAAGCCCATTCTGTTATATATCTAATAACAACTTTATAGTTGCTATGATTTTGGGCCAGCATTCCAAAGTTAGCGTAACTTTTTCTTATAACTTTTATATTAGCCTCTAACTGTGTGAATTCCATACCATGTTGGATAGTTGAGTTTCAATGTTTAATATGGTTACATCACCTTGACATACAACTTTAAATTGTATGCATAAGGTTATGTATTTCTTTTACACATGCCTTTGTTTAGGAGAAACGATGACGAGTATATGCTCATGTTGTGGAGTCTGACCTAGTATAGAGCTAATGTACGTAGGTTCACATTTTGGTGATTATAGAGTTGTATGTGAGGAATGGTGTTGAGCTTGTTAGAGTTGGTTTTATTATCTAAAATTTGAGTGTAATTAGATTGCAAATTTTGGAATATATAAGAAAATCTATAGAATTATTGAAGTCAATGGTTTGTATTTACTCATGGTGGTAAAATTTACAAAATATTTTGAAATCTAGAATTGAGATAAGGATGACTGTTTTTGGAAAAAAATAAAATTGGCACATTAGTGGTTGAACTTTCTAGAATAGTTTTGTTCTCTAAAACCTAAATTTAATTAAATTGCATATTTTAGAATATTTAGGAAATTCTATAAATAAAAGCGAATTCAATAGTTTAACTTCACTCATGTCCATGAAATTTCCAAAATATTTTAAAATCTACAATCACCATAAAATTTTGCCTTATATTGCAATTTCAATTTTAAAATGCCTTTATACATGCAGGCTAGCTCATTCCCACGGGCTGGAAGGTCATGCCAGTTTTCAGAAATGTTCATCATAATCCATAATTCTTTGTACATCATCATACATTTGATCCTTCTAGGTTTAAGGTTAGTCAATGCGATGTTTGCAAAATGTTTGGATTTAAGGAGGATCAATGGTTATATATATATATATATATTTTGCGGTGTTTATAGTGAACATTAATGACAAATTTTGATTTTCATTGTTTGTGGTTTACAGTGGACATGAATGAAAATTTGTGATTTTCACTGCCTTCTGTAGATCCAAGATCTACCGATATATTATTTACTTCAAATAGATTAAAATTATGTATTTGTTGTTGCAAATACCTCCCAAAAAAAGAACACGTTTCGGTCCCTTGGCAGTGGATTTCATTCATGCCCCAGAAACGAACTAGAAAAGTTAAACATTTTTATCTTGATCTACAATCTCACAACCAAATACACATACTATTTCTACTAGTATTTGATTCCCTAAATCTATTGAAAAACTTAAAAGATATGAAATCTGATATGAAATCTGATTTCTAGATCATTTCAATCTTGAAGTTTTCCAGATGCGGGTTAGAATTGAGCTTCGACTAACAGTAATACATAAAAATTCCAACTGTTTTTTGCACCCCTCCCCATCAGTTTGCTGCACACATACCTCACTACATCACGGATACAAAGGTTGCTAAAGTAACAAGGAATATGTCGACAATATTTTAGGCACTAAATTTTGTAATTGTTTGGAGATTTGCGAGGCCTTTCACAAATATAATGGAATATTTCCTAGATGTACAAGGTTTTCAACAGACGAATAATATACTCATGATAATAGACCAATAATATTCTCATGAAAACACTTAAATGTAAGGAGAAGCATGGTGCTGTATTTATTGTTTGTTTATTGTTAACGGTGATCTTTCAAGACTTTTATATATATATATATATATATATTACATCATGCAGGTGGGATGTTGTTTGTTATTGTTAACGGTGATCTTCAAGACTTTATATATATATATATTACATCATGCAGGTGGGATGTTGTGAGCACTGAGAGCATAATTCAATATGGCCTCTTCCCTATTCCCAACAAGGACTTCCAGTAAAATTCAATCCCAAGAGAGAAAAAATCTCCAAGCACATAATCATCCTGGCCACATACTACTCAATAGTAGTTTCAATAGCAGCAGTAGTGACAGCAGGAGACACAAATATTCAAGATTTATGCATTACTACACAAGGGCACAAGGGGTTGTTTAAGAAAATTAATTTAAATGAAATTAAAATTGCCTTTGAAGCATTTAATTAAATTAATTTAGAACTGAGATCATGTACAAGACTTTTTACTGTTTTCATTTTTATATTAAAATTGGTTACAAATGCCAAGTATCGAGTTTTTCATGTAGACAATGCTGGAGGAGAGTAGGTTAGGCTAAAGGAGATATTCATCTTGCTAAATGAGTTTTTCATACAGACATCAACTAGTTCAAACGGGCTAAAAGAGTTATTCATTTTGCTATAATTAATCAAACTAAGTGGTAATGGTGTCAATGATGACATTTGAAGCTTTCTTGGGAGCTTTTTCTGTATTTATTTATTGACAGATTCTTATTCAAAAATCAATTGAAAGGTAACAGTTGTTGTAAGATATTAACAACTTGTGCTAATTGTAGTTATTTTTCTTTCTAGGGTTAGATTAAATTATTTGTAGATTATTGTGTATTATTATGTTGTTGTGTGGGTCATGCTGCAAAAGTGTGTCTTCAAACTAACTCTATTGAGTTATTTTTCATCAAGTTAAAAATAAGGGAATGCATTATTATATATTTTATAAAGATTATGTCATTTTGTGTCCATCATTTTGAAAGAGATCAATACTCATATATGAAATTTCAAGGATTGCCATAACCCTTCACATAATTCTTTAAAGAGTGCTACCTTAATAAGAAAGCACCTGCATTATAAGCAGAA